>SKCR01042760.1:0-85991 GCA_019454045.1 Zanthoxylum bungeanum
CGGCACGCGAGTCACATCAAGCGTCAAATCGTTTGTCACATCATGCGTCAAAATCAATTGTCACTTGAGTGATGTGACTTGACAACATGTCACTTTATTAAAGTGATGTGATGTGACTTAAAGTAAAAAGTTGAAATGATGAAAGCTTTTTGCTTTTTTGACTTTTGTACTTGGTAAATGAAAAGGCTTTTGGTATTTTGATTTTATTTTGGAAATAAAATAAAAAAATATAAAAGAAAAACATTTACCTTTCCTCTCTCTTGATTCACGGTTTCACGTGAATAATCTCCCTCATTTTCTCCTTCTCCCTTCACGGTTTTGGAAACCGTTTTCTTCTTCTTCTTGTTCTGTTTCTGCCGAGCAAATGGAGAAGCAAGATAACGATTTTGTGGCAAAAATCTAGTGCTAGCACACCTTGAGTGATACATAGGTGATAGGGAAGTGATTCTTTGAGCATGGAAGCTTGAAGCTTGGAGCTTCAATGGAGTCCATGCATGGCCGAAAATGGAGGAGACCACCACCACCAACGCCGGGCAGTCCACCTGTGCGCAGCTCACTGCCGAGCAGTAACATGCAGTGCGTTTTTGGTCTTGTTCTTCCTAGCATCAAACCCATTCAATGTGAGTATATTCCGCACCTCCTTTGATGTGTTCATATGCGGTTTTTATGCATGATTTGTTGATCTTTGGGACTTGATTTAAAACTCAACAACAAATTGATTGAAAAATAATGAAAGCAAGAGAAAAGAAAGAAAAAAAGAAAAAAAAAAGAGTTAAACCACCTATAACCAATAAGCGTGAAGCTACCCATGAGCGAGTGTTAGGACCACCATGAAGTGAAATGCTACCTTAAAGGGTAGGTATATTGAACAAAATGAAAAAAATGAAAAAGAAGGAAAAAAATCATACCATGCTGAGCAAAGAAAGGAAATTACATAGTAATTTTGAGATATCTAGGTTGGTTTGACCCATAAGATCTCAATTTTTGAGACGAAATCATTGAGTTGACTTACTTAGGAGTCGAGTTGTGATAAAACCTTTACACACAGTGAGTCTGGCTTAGATGATTTATTTAATAACTTGGATTTTAAGTTGCGTTGAGTACTTTGAAAGTTCTTTGATTTCATTGATAGACATTCTTTGAGGACAACATTATGTGTAACTATTGGGACTACTTTGTTTGCTTTTATAATTTTTGCATGATTTCATGTGTGTGAATGAAGTTTGTGGGTATCGTCTCTTTAATCCCTCACGAGACTATAACTCGTTGACTAGGGCCGCATATGGGTTTAAAGGTTTGTTGCATACGCTAAATGCAGTCGTGATCCATACGAAAAAGGCCTAGTTAATTTTGTTAATTTTGTTAATTTTATTTTTATTTAGTCTTTTGCTCGGAACTAGCAAGATCTTAAGTTTGGGGGTGTTTGATAAGTGCGGTTTATACTCACTTATTCATGCATTCTTAGCTTATTATTTTGTTAGGTTTCATGTTATTTTAATGTATTTTGTAGTTTGTTTTTATGCTTGATTGATAGGAAGCATTAGAACATGGATCTTGGAGCAATTGTACGTGTTTTGGGACCTTACGGGCGCAACGAAAGCACGCAGGAAGAGCAAAATATACGTAAATCATCATCTTGAAACAAAATGAAAGCACGGCACTCACAGCGTCTCGACGCCCCCACAGGATATCACATGCATTATTCCCGTGAGTTTGGTGTCACAACAACGCCAATTCCGGCGTCGCGACGTTGCGATAGATGTCCAAAATCTTAATTAAGTCATATTTTACATGCATAAGAACTCCAGGACTTCCCTATAAATATAGAAGCTCGTCCAAATCCTAAAAATGGAGACTAATACACAAATAAATGACTTTAAACATATATTTTAGAGAGTTCCAAGGAGGAGGATTGAAGAGTGACAAAATGAGACGAAGGCGGTGACGACCGAAGATGAAGGGATTCGATTCGGGTTTAATCTTCTAGTTTTTCTTTAAACTCTTATGATGTCCACTATGTTCTTGACATTATTTTCATTGTTTTTATCTTTGGTCATGAACTAATTCCATTATTGTAGAGGATGATGTATCCAATGCTTAAACCTATGTATTGTTTGCCAATTTGAGTTTTATGAAGTTTTAATTCAGTTTATTTTGTGTTTAATGCTTCTAGTTTGTTGGCCACAAATTAAGATGATGAATGTTTAGAATCTATCGTTCGGGAGAGGTGATTTTGAATAGGATCTAGAGAATATAACCTAGGAAATTTATAGAGTTCGGGAGAATCTATAACTCATTTGAAGTCGTTAACAAAGAATCACAGAGCGTAATGAGTTATTGATTACTAGATTCTTATAGGGATATCGAAGTCAGTAATTGATAATATTTTCACTCGGCACTCGGGAGAGGGAGTTAGAATAACTTAGGATCCTTGACTTATTAAACAATGCCAACTGAATAAGAATTGAATGGCATGACAAATACATAGGGGATAGTTAGGTAAAATCTGTTAGTGTCCTAGACATGCCCAAAGATCCTAAATCAAGATTTATGTGTGAATAAAATCAAAGGAAGTTACGGAAAAACTTACAATGATCAGATGAAGTTCAAGACTTTTTTCTTTGTTGTATGAAAGCTCCAAGCTTTATTGAGTGTTCCAAACTCAATGGTGAGTTTCCCTATCACCTTTAATTGACTCCTTTAAGTGCTAGCTTGAACAAAATTTGAAAGAAAATTTTGCCCTCCAAGAGTTGCAAAGTTTCGGCCAAGGGAGAAGAAGAGAGAAGAGAATAGTGTTTTGTGTTTTCTAAAAACAATTACCAAAATTGCCTTGCAAAAAAATGGTATATGCTTTTCCAAAAAGCAAAAAACAAAAGCAAAGTGTGTTGGAGAAGTTACCATAAAAGCTCCCAACCACTTCCATCAACTTGAATGACTAGTGATGTAAGTTGGTGGGTCCCACATTTAAATTCAAAATTCAAGTTGGGTGAGACTACACACTTCAGGCTCGGGTTCGTTTAATCTGATTAAACGAATTTTTCCGTTGCGACGTAATTAAATCTAATTTAATTAAATAATAATGTCTAGCAAAATTATTACGAAAGTCGCTTGCGAATTAATTCCAAATTAATTTGTTCGCCCGAATTAAAATCCATTTAATTCTGCTTTGAAATCCGATTTCAATTAATATATCCATATATTATTTAATCGATTAATTTCAAATTAATCTTGTTCTCTCTTCTATTCGAATTTTATCCCAGATAAATTCTTGCCGCAATTAATTCCATATTAATTTTATCTCTCTTATAATTAATCCTAGATTAATTTTGTTCGAGTCAAATGTCATCGGTGAATCTTTAGGAAGCTACCTAAGAGTTCCATGGATATGTTGGCAGTAAATCCGGTTGTCGGACTATCCGACACGTGCGTACCGCGTACCACGTTCTCACTGATTCACAAGACATGGTTGACTTCTAGCAAAGCACCGTGCCTACCCAATTCTCAAGAAATATTCAACGAAGAGTATATAATCTATATCAGGCATAATATACTATGTATTACGTATTACAATCCAGTATCAGATGTCACATGATAGGCTTAGGGCTGGAATTGTGTATGCCTTGTACGAAGCATATATCAGATCACTAGCAACTAGTCTCTGTAATCAAATAATCATAACCTAGTCATATTATCCCGATCGCTGCAGCATTTAAGAGTACTAGTTTTGTATCCCTGTGTGATCATCATCTCCATATGACTGAAGTGATTCTTCCATCTTGACATCACACCCAATACACTACGATTCTCAGTATACCCAGAAGAGGCGTACATAGAACCTGTTAAAGCTCCGGATGACCAAAACCAAAGTATACTGATTGTCGCAAGTATTAGCGACGTAAGTCTCAGGTTAAGACCATATACACCTACCCTGATTCGGATTCCCATAGACACATAGTCATACTACCAATGGGATTCTGAGGGGTCTATCCAGAGCGAATTTGTTCCTGGTCCAACGGCTAACAGAACCTCCTATCACACTTGCATGAGTATCCAATACTTAAATATACGAGAACTATGTCGTTAAGCTTCCATAACGCGCACACGTGTAATACTAGCCTATTTCGCATTATCAATTTCTAGTCTCGATAATACTACGACTAGGGATATTTAATGATTAAACCTTTTGTGGATTAATATTGTCTCATATCTTATTAATTCGGAACTAATCATAAGGACTTTTATCATTTATATATCCAAGTAATCCAATTACAAAATGATAAATGAGCAATTTCCTTTGTCACATAGTTAATTTGTACAAAAACACCATGTCTTTTACAAATAGTGATGCTATTGGTCATAATTGTCCAACAATCTCCCACTTGTCCTATAGCCAATCACTCAAGTGTCCAACACCTGAACTATGTACGGGTCGCTCATACTTATGCTGAGATGTCACTTTCGCCAGCGGATATGCAAGGTTATCATCTGAAACGATCTTTTCGATCTTGACATCGCCACGATGTGTGATCTCACGAATCAGATGAAACCGTAAAATTACATACTTGGATTATTGATGAGACCGTTGTAGGCATTGCATTTTTACACATTAGCCCAATGATGAGTCTCGTATGGAGGCAACTACCTCTTTAGTCATGAAAGTCGCGGGAAACGGACGTTGGAAGGGTAAAGTTGGAAAATGGAATTTTTGTTGGATTTTACCTCGTTGTTTGGCTTCGGGTTGCTTGTTGGACCTCTGTTTTAAAACACACCAAACCCATTAAAACGCATCTCACAAATTAAATAATTAAAACATTTAAAATACATGTCACAAATTAAATTAAAACCAATTAAATTAAACTTGAAATTAAATTAAATTAAATTCTAATTAAATTAAATTCTTAATTTAAATAAAGCACATTCCTAATTTAATTAAATCACCTTCCTAAATTAAATTAAATCCCTTTCCTAAAATACATAAATCACTTCCCCAAATTAAAAGATTTCCTTATCACATACTAAATTAAAAGATATCATCAATTATTACACAATCTCCATTTCCTACCCAATCAAGGTAAAACCCATCCCATTGCCTATAAAAATAACCTCTCTCCACACATTCAAACCTTGACTGGCTAGCTGATACACATAACTCACACGAAAATCACAACAATAAGAAACCCTAGCTCCTTCACGTCATTAGCCCTTGTCCACAAACAAACCTTCAGCGCCACCTATCTTCAGCCACTGCCTAAAATCCACACGCCATCAGCCCCCAATAAACAAACTAACTTCAGCGCCGCTTGCCCCTTCAGCAGCCCTTAATCTGCCACATAACCCTCAAGTCACGCCAATAGCCTCAGCCTTCAGCGCACCAGCCTGCAACACTTCACAGCCTCACCCTTACATTGCCGCTTCATAAACCCATCAACGCACACACTCACAAAATCAATCAACGCCATCAGCCCACTCCACTTCACAACTTCACGCCTAATCAACCTTCAACGCCACAAACCAAATCAACAACCCTTACATTGGCCAACACAAACAAACATCAACAGCCTCTGACCGACAACAAGACAAAAAAAAATTAAATAAATAACCCTTCAAAGCCGTAACCACCCTGCCAGTAAATCAACACAAATCAGCCCTTGACAACCCCGCAAAACAGTCCCAAAACCTGCCAGTAAATCACCGCAAATCAGCCAGTAAAACCCGCAAAACTGTCCTAAACTGCACCCCTAAAATACCCCAAAAACTGCCCTTCAAAAACAGAAGCCAAAACAGTCCCCGAAATAACCCAAAATAGTGACCTGAAACGCAGCAGCAACCAGCAGCAGCGAACGGACCAAAAACAGCAGCCCAAACATCAAAACAACGAGGAAAGACGTTGAGTTAACAAATCGGAAAAGTAGCGGATCATTCACCCTTCCAACGGACGTGTAACGCCATTTCTTGAGAAGACAAAAGAGGTTAGACCTGAGGGCACCTTTTCACTCATATTTTTCGTTTTAATTTATTTATTTTAAGAATATTATTGCATGAGAGTCGTTTGGAGCATGATGTGATTGTTGGATGAGCGGGATATGTGTTCCCTTTTGTGGTATATCGGATGGAAACCCGAACATAAATTCCATAGCGGATTCTGAATGGACGGTAGTATGGTCTGCACTCAGGATACAATGCCACGTACCACTTAAGATGCACGTATCTCGTCTCATCCTAACTTGTATTTGAGCATGTTATAGTCTTTAGGTTATTTGTTTATTATTTAAAGCATGGTTTAATTTAGTTTGTTATTTATTTGTTAAAGCATGTTTAGGTTGTTCATTATGCATGTTCTTAGTTTATGATGCGTTTGGGTAATGATTTATACATGTTGATTTAATGGTTCAATATGCTTGTTGTGTTACATTGCGTGGAATTACTTGGATGAAAGCATGTTAGATCTAAGCACCCTTGAGCATGATTATTGAGTAGACTTGGTTGATTCATTGCACAAATTATATCATCACAAGTGACATAAGTAAGGGACCATTCTGAACCCAACAGTTTGAGGTATTCCCTTGCGAAGGGTGAGTGCGGCCTTAAATCGTTGTCCTGGTTCACACCGGGTGGCGACTCTATGTTATTTCGTACTTCCCAACTAGGCCGCGAGCCTAGAACAGCGTCATCGGATTTCTGTTGTCTATAGTCTGGCGACTCCACTGGGGATATTTTGAACCGGCCTCGAAATCATGTCTTGTGATGTGTATAATTTGTGCATTAGTTGACCATTTCTATAGTGGGTTGAGGGAGTTAATCAAAGGCTTTGTTGAAGCTAGGTGATGGTTGGGTGTCTTCCTTCACTCACTACCCTTCGGGGAAAAGCTGGGAAGGCACCTAGATAAATCATCACTTGTAGCTCGTTGTGCAGACTAGTTTGGAGGACTCGTTGTTTATTCCTGACACCAAGCGATAAGAGCCTAAGGGGCTTGGGTACTTAAGAGAGCCTCGCTCCACCCTCCCTCTGGGGAATCTACAACGGGAAATCCATTCGACAGTTAGTCACACACTGTAACTCGTTGGCACATACCGTAAGGTATAAAAAAGGTGCACTCACTTGGTCGCTTGAACCCTTGAGTGGGGAGTCCTAGTTGTGGGTAATCCTTCGTCAAACGAGAGCCTTTGTCCACACTCC
Source organism: Zanthoxylum bungeanum (assembly GCA_019454045.1). Classification (NCBI taxonomy): domain Eukaryota; kingdom Viridiplantae; phylum Streptophyta; class Magnoliopsida; order Sapindales; family Rutaceae; genus Zanthoxylum; species Zanthoxylum bungeanum. The sequence goes on from SKCR01042760.1 coordinate 7,178, forward strand.
TGTAAACCCACATGTGAACCATAGTTGTATGACATATAGGAGCCACCCTTTATGCTTTTGATAACCCCATGCATATTGTGTCTCATACATCACATGCATCTCATGCATACATGCATCATGTTAACCCTCGTGTCTTAAAAGCCATCATAGATATCCGTTGGGTTAGGGATAAAAGAAGACTTGTCAAGAAGAGTTTAGAAAACATAGATATCGGGGAAAAGGAACTGAGGAACAGAAAACCACGGTAAGGATAGAAAGACCATTGAGGGGGCCTTCAAAAAAAAAGAAAAAAAGAGAGAAAAAGAAAAAAAAAAGAAAAAAGAAAAACAAAAGAAAAAAAAAAAAAAAAAGAAGAAAAAGAAAAAAAATTGTGTTCGTAGTCCTAATAGTTAGGCATAAGTCCAATGATGAAATCGTTTGCTTTAAGGTGAAATCTTAGAAACGATAAACTTTTGATGTGCTTTTATCTGATACTTTGAGTGATTGATCTATGTCAGACTCGTAAACACTCCACTATAGGTTCTTAGCAGTGAAAACCTGAGTAACTGGCAAGGTGACTAGTTGAAGAAATTATAGGTCGGTGAATGACCGTTTGCTTAGATGTCTATCTTGATTTGCTTATGTTATGATGTGTGGTATGGTTGAAAATGAATGAAAATTCTCTGAAGAAAATAATTGAACCACCTATAACCGATAAGCGTGAAGCTACCCATGGGCGAGTATTAGGACCACCATGAGGAGAAATGCTACCTTAAAGGGTAGGTGTGTTGAAAAAAAAAAGAAAAAAAAAGTTCAAAATAAAAAGAAAAAAAAGAAAAAGACAAAAAAGAAAGAAAACCATACCACATTGAGCATAGAAAAGCAACTGCAGGCATAATTGAGATATCTAGGTTGGTTTGACCCACCGACCATAATTTTTGAGACAAAATCATTGAGTTGGCTTACCTGGGAATGAATCCGCAAAGGAACCTTTGCACAAACACACTTTGAGTCTGGCTTAGATCATTTATTCAAAGACTTGGATTTGAGTTGTGTTGAATGTTTTGAAGGTTCTCTGGTTTCATTACTGAGAATTCTTTGAGGACAATGATATGTATAACTATTGGAACTATTTCGTAGCATGTAATATAGTATGATGATATGGAAGGCCCCACCATGTGGTTCATCTTGACCAAGTGTAAGCAGCAGAAAGCAGAAAGCTAAATCAAAGACTGGGGGCGACCAGTCTACCATATCGCGAATCAAGGACGTAACAAGATATTGAGTCATGAGACTAGAGAGAAGGTCGAGCAATCACCTGGAGAACTGGCGGAAAACCTAACCCAGCGGAATAGGAAATTCATTCATGCATGCATGCATACACGTAACACATTTTGCATTCTTTCTTTGTGTTTGTTTTTTTTTGTATTCACAGGTTTCAAAGAAGAAAAAGAGAAAGCGGAAAAGACAAGCCAACCAGAATCAGCAACATAAGAGTAGTAGTTTTTGGGGATGAGTCACAGGGCCGAGGCCCATATCAGTATCAGTTTGGGGCGAGGCCCATATCAATATCAGTTCAGGGGCGAGGCCCATATCATAAACAGTTCGGAAAGAGGCCCCTATCAGTATCAGCTTGGGGGCGAGGCCCACATCATCAATATAAAATTTGGGGATGAGTCTCGGGGTCGAGACCCACATCAGTGTCAGTATCAGATTTGGGGGATGAGTCCCAGGGCGAGGCCCACATCAGCATCAGTTTCGGGAATGAGTCCCAAGGTTGAGACCCACATCAGTTTCAGTTTTAGGGTGAAGCCCACATCAGTATCAACTCAAGGCTGAGGCCCATATCATCAGAATTTTGGAATGAATCCACGGAATGAATCCCAAGGCTGAGGCCCACGACTTCAGAATTTGGAATGAATCTCAGGGCCAAGGCCCACGACATCAGAATTAGGAATGAATCCAAGGAATGAATCCCAGGGCCGAGGCCCACATCGTCAAATTTGGAATGAATCCCAGGGCTGAGGCCCACATCGTCAGATTTTGGAATGAATCCAGGGAATGAATCACAGGGCTGAGGCCCACATCGTCAGATTTTGGAATGAATCTAGGGAATGAATCCCAGGGCTGAGGCCCACATCGTCAGAATTTGGAATGGATCCAGGGAATGAATCCCAGGGCTGAGGACCACCTTATCAGAATTTGGAATGAATCCCAGAGCCGAGGCCCACGTCGTCAGAATTTGGAATGAATCCAGAGAATGAATCCCAGGGCCGAGGCCCACGTCTTCAGAATTTGGAATGAATCCTAGGGCCGAGGCCCACGTCTTCAGAATTTGGAATGAATCCCAGGGCCGATGCCCATGTCGTCAGAATTTGGAATGAATCCCAGGGCCGAGGCCCACATCAGCATCAGTTTAGGGTGAGGCCCACATCAGCATCAGTTTGGGGCGAGGCCCGTATTAGCATCAGTATCAGTCTTGCTGGGTATGGCACTCTGGGGGCGAGGCCCACATCTTTATCAGTATCAGTCTTGTCGGGTATGGCATTCTGGGGGCGAGGCCCATATTACATCAGTATCAGTCTTGTCGGGTATGTCATTCTCGGGGCGAGGCCCACATTACAACAGTATCAGTCTTGCCGGGTATGGCATTCTAGGGGCGAGGCCCACATTACATCAGTATCAGCATTGCCGGGTATGGCATTTTGGGGGCGAGGCCCACATTACATAAGATCAGTTTCTGCCGGGTATGGCATTCTGGGGGCGAGGCCCACATTACATCAGATCAGTTTAGTCCGGGAATGGACACGCCGAGAATGGCACGCTGGGAATGGCACTCCGAGAGTGGAGATATTGTCCGGGAATGGACACGCCGAGAATGGCACGCCGGGTATAGCACTCTAGGGGCGAGGCCCACATCATTATCAGCATCAGTTTTTCCCGGTATGGCACTCCGGGTATGGAGACATCAGTATCAGATCAGCCAGGTACGGCACTCCGGGTATGGAGATATCAGATTAGTTTTGCCAGGTACGGCACTCCGGGTATGGAGATATCACAGCTGCGACACCTAGGTACGGGGTTAGCATTCAGACATTTGTGGAACTCTAGGTACGGAGGCGTCACTGCGCGACACCCTAGGTAGAGTTAGCATTCAGACATTTGTGGCTCTCTAGGTACGGAGATGTCACCGCGACACCCTAGGTACGAGGTTAGCATTCAGACATTTATGGCTCTCTAGTTACGGAGACGTCACCGCGACACCCTAGGTACGAGGTTAGCATTCAGATATTTGTGGCACTCTAGGTACGGAGGCGTCACTACGACACCCTAGGTACGGGGTTAGCATTCAGACCACAGCGACGCCCTAGGTACGGGGTTAGCACGCCAGGTACGACATGTGGACTATTCAGACATTCGTGGCTCTCTAGGTACGGAGACGTCACTGCGACACCCTAGGTACGGGGTTAGCATTCAGACCACAGCGACGCCCTAGGTACGGTGTTAGCACGCTAGGTATGGCATGTTGACTATTCAGACATTCGTGGCTCTCTAGGTACGAAGACATCACTGCGACACCCTAGGTACGGGGTTAGCATTCAGACCACAGCGACGCCCTAGGTACGGGGTTAGCACGCCAGGTACGGCATGTGGACTATTCAGACATTTGTGGCTCTCTAGGTACGTAGACGTCACTGCGACACCCTAGGTACGGGGTTAGCATCCAGACAACCAACATCATCACTGCGGCACTCTAGGTACGGAGACGCAACTGCGACGCCCTAGGAACAGGGTTTAGCATTATCAACTCAGCACAGCAGGCAGACCAGGTGACAGCTGGCGAGCCAGGTAAGTAAAAATGCATTGCACGTACTTTGATAGGATTGTCATTGTCACACACTGCACAAGTCCCATCAAAGTGGGGGCGACTGTAGGGATTGCATTTTTACACATTAGCCCAATGATGAGTCTTGTATGGAGGCAACTACCTCTTTAGTCATGAAAGTCGCGGGAAATGGACGTTGGAAGGGTAAAGTTGGAAATGGAATTTTTGTTGGATTTAACCTCGTTGTTTGGCTTCGGGTTGCTTGTTGGACCTCTGTTTTAAAACACACCAAACCCATTAAAACGCATCTCACAAATTAAATAATTAAAATATTTAAAATACATGTCACAAATTAAATTAAAACCAATTAAATTAAACTTGAAATTAAATTAAATTAAATTCTAATTAAATTAAATTCTTAATTTAAATAAAGCACATTCCTAATTTAATTAAATCACATTCCTAAATTAAATTAAATCCCTTTCCTAAAATACATAAATCACCTCCCCAAATTAAAAGATTTCCTTATCACATACTAAATTAAAAGATATCATCAATTATTACACAATCTCAATTTCCTACCCAAACAAGGTAAAACCCATCCCCTTGCCTATAAAAATAACCTCTCTCCACATATTCAAACCTTGACTGGCTAGCTGATACACATAACTCACACGAAAATCACAACAAAAAGAAACCCTAGCTCATTCACGTCATTAGCCCTTGTCCACAAACAAACCTTCAGCGCCACCTATCTTCAGCCACTGCTAAAATCCACACGCCATCAGCCCCCAATAAACAAACTAACTTTAGCGCCGCTTGCCCCTTCAGCAGCCCTTAATCTGCCACATAACCCTCAAGTCACGCCAATAGCCTCAGCCTTCAACGCACCAGCCTGCAACACTTCACAGCCTCACCCTTACATTGCCGCTTCATAAACCCATCAACGCACACACTCACAAAATCAATCAACGCCATCAGCCCACTCCACTTCACAACTTCACGCCTAATCAACCTTCAACGCCACAAACCAAATCAACAACCCTTACATTGGCCAACACAAACAAACATCAACAGCCTCTGACCGACAACAAGACAAAAAAAAATTAAATAAATAACCCTTCAAAGCCGTAACCACCCTGCCAGTAAATCAACACAAATCAGCCCTTGACAACCCCGCAAAACAGTCCCAAAACCTGCCAGTAGATCACTGCAAATCAGCGAGTAAAACCCGCAAAACTGTCCTAAACTGCACCCCTAAAATACCCCAAAAACTGCCCTTCAAAAACAGAAGCCAAAACAGTCCCCTAAATAACCCAAAACAGTGACCTGAAACGCAGCGACCAAACAGCAGCGAAACGGACCAAAAACAGCAGCCCGAACATCAAAACAACGAGGAAAGACGTTGAGTTAACAAATCGGAAAAGTAGCGGATCATTCACTCTTCCAACGGACGTGTAACGCCATTTCTTGAGAAGACAAAAGAGGTTAGACCTGAGGGCACCTTTTCACTCATATCTTTCGTTTTAATTTATTTATTTTAAGAATATTATTGCATGAGTGTCTTTTGGAGCATGATGTGATTGTTGGATGAGCGGGATATGTGTTCCCTTTTGTGGTATATCGGATGGAAACCCGAACATAAATTCCATAGCTGATTCCGAATGGACGGTAGTATGGTCTGCACTCAGGATACAATGCCACGTACCACTTAAGATGCACGTATCTCATCTCATCCTAACTTGTATTTGAGCATGTTATAGTCTTTAGGTTATTTGTTTATTATTTAAAGCATGGTTTAATTTAGTTTGTTATTTATTTGTTAAAGCATGTTTAGGTTGTTCATTATGCATGTTCTTAGTTTATGATGCGTTTGGGTAATGATTTATACATGTTGATTTAATGGTTCAATATGATTGTTGTGTTACATTGCGTGGAATTACTTGGATGAAATCATGTTAGATCTAAGGACCCTTGAGCATGATTATTGAGTAGACTTGGTTGATTCATTGCACAAATTATATCATCACAAGTGACATAAGTAAGGGACCATTCTGAACCCAACGGTTTGAGGTCTTCCCTTGCGAGGGGTGAGTGCGGCCTTAAATCTTTGTCCCGGTTCACACCGGGTGGCGACTCCATGTTATTTCGTACTTCCCAACTAGGCCGCGAGCCTAGAACAGCGTCGCCGGATTTCTGTTGTCTACAACCGTAATTCCTTAGCCTTTGATGTAGCCTAGCTCAGCTTCTAACAGAACTACTACTAATCCAATTAGGAATTTTATAGATCCAAAATTCTTCTTTTGTTGCCTCAGTCGCAGCAATGTATTCTGCTTTTGTTGTTGAATCGGTAACAATATCTTTCTTGGAAGATTTCCAGCTCAATGTTCTGTTGTTCAAACAAAATATGTACCCTGATTGCGACTTATAGTGTCTTTATTAGTTTGGAAACTTGCAATGGTGAACCCAGTCACCTTAAGTTCTCCATCTCCATAAATTAAGAAAGCATCCTAAGTTACTCTAAGAAACTTAAGGATGTTCTTAACATCAATCCAGTGACCATCACCTGGATCGGCTTGATTGTGACTACATATGCTCAAAGCGTATGAGACATCAGGTCACGTACATGTTATGGCATACATGATCGATCCGACTGCTTAAGCGAACGGGATCCGACTCATTGAATCTCTCTCATCTTAAGTTTTAGGACACGTGTCCTTAGTTAGAGAGAAGCCATATGTTAATGTATGATTTCTCGAAGAGTGCTAACAACTTTTAGATTTATCCCAGTAGATCCTTATTCCTAGAATAAAGGTTGCCTCTCCCAAGTTTTTCATTGAGAATTTTAATGAAAGCCAAGCTTTCACCGATTTAAATATGGGAATGTCATTGCTAATAAGCAATACATCATCAACGTATAAGACAATCATTATCAGTGCGCTCCCATTAACCCTCTTATATACACAAGAATCATCTTCGTTTTGAATGAAACCATATTGTAATATGATCTCATCAAAACGTTGGTTCCAAGAACGTAATGTTTGCTTCAATCCATAAATTGATCGATTTAAATTGCAAACCTTGTTTGCATATTTTGGCATGATAAAACCATCAGGGTGTTGCAAGTAAACATCCTCCAAAAGGTTTCTATTAAGGAAAGCAGTTTTGATGTCCATTTGCCATATTTCATAATCGAAATATGTAGCTTTAGCAAGCATTATCCGAATGGATTTAATCATGGCAACGGGTAAAAGGTTTCATCATATCGACACCATGTTGATGACGATACATTTTCGCTACAAGCCTAGCTTTGTACATTTTTATGTTGCCATCCATGTCTGTCTTCACCATGAAGACTCATTTGCTACTAATAGGCACAATGTCTTCTGGTACATCAACCAGTGTCCAAACTTGGTTGTATACATGGAATCCATTTCGGACTTCATGGCCTCTTGTCATAAAGCGGAGTCGATATCTTGTATCGCTTCTTCATACGTAGCCGGTTTATTATCCTCAATAAGATTAATGTCTACATGAGGTGAGATCAGAAACCCATATCTCTTAGGTTGTTTTTTTGACTCTCTCCGACCTACGTGGTTCTTATGTATTAGAAGATTATGGAACAGTCTCATCCCTGAAGAACTGTTCGTGTTCCGTTAGGGGATCGGTGCCAGGAACAGTATCACTCCGATTTTCATCGAGTTTTACTTTCCTCCCACTTACCACTGTATTTAAGAATTCCTCTAAGGAAAACCGCATGGAGAGCAACAAATATTTTGTTCTATTATTGGTTGTGGAAATAATATCCTTTGGTTTCCCTAGGATAGCTAATTACAAATAGGCACTTATCCGATTTGGGTTCTAGTTTGGCACCATCCAAACGTTTAATATATGCCCAGCATACCCAAATCTTCAGGAATGAGAAACCCAGTTTCTTTCCTGTCCATATTTCATATGGAGTCTGTCCAACAGACTTTGATGGAACCTTATTCAAAATAAGCATTGCACTGTTCAATGCGTATCCCCTGAAGGAAATTGATAGCTCAATGCGACTCATTATTGACCTTACCATGTCCAACAAAGTTCGGTTTCTCCGTTCAGACACACCACTCAATTGAGGTGTTCCGGGAGGAGTCCACTGTGAAAGAATACCATACTCTTTCAAGTAATCGAGAAACTCATTGCTCAAGTATTTTCCACCACGGTCCAACCGTGATGTTTTAATACTTTTACCGGTCTGTTTTTCTACTTCGTGTCGAAACTCTTTGAATTTCTCAAAGTTTACGACTTGTGTCTCATAAGACACACATAACCATAATGCGATGCAACATCCATAAAGGTTACGAAGTATTCATAACCACCTCTAGCCTAGCTAGATATGGGCCCGTATACGTCACTATGAACGAGGGTTAACAGCTCGGTGGCACCTACACCCTTATCGCTAAAAGGCGTTTTAGGCATTTTGCCTAATAAACAAGATTCACATACTTCATTTGAATTAAAATCAAATTCGTCCAAGTATCCATTCTTCCAAAGAGTGGATATACGAGTCTTATTAATGCGTCTCAGACAAAAATGCCACAGATATGTCTCATCTGTGTTACTTAGTTTGAGCCTTTTGTTTGTCATGTTATATGTTTGAGATTCATTTATATTCAAAATAAAAAGACTATTATTAACATATGTTATACATATCAAAATGTTATCTTTATATACAAAACATCTAGTGTTCCAGAATACAAAGGTACACCCGCAACAGGTTAAACAAAAAGCATAGATGATGTTCCTTAGTCAAACTAGGTACAAAATAACAGTCACATAATGTAATTACATGCCCCAATGGCAGATACAAAACATAGGTCCCAAAGGCCAAAACATCGACTCTTGTCCCGTTTCCGACTCATAGGTCGATCTCATCTGAAGCCAGTATCCTGCTAGTCAACAGATCATGCACACCAGTAAATATGTGAGTACCACATCCAGAATCAAAAATCCAATTTGTAAAACCAGTAGTGGACATGTTTATAACAAACATACCTGAAGCCGGAGCCTTGCCCGTCTTCACTTTCTTCAACTCCGCCTTGTACTCAAGGCAGTCACGCTTCCAGGGACCACGTTTGCCATAATGTAGGCAGACGTCTTGGGATATGCCCTTAGTCTTCCCAGAAGACTGTGATGATTTAGCCTTGCCCTTTTTCTTCCTTTTCTTCATACCCCCAGAAGCCTTCGGCCAAGCCTTGGCCATATGGGATGTCGAAGTAAGGTGCGTCTGTTGGACAATTATGACCCATAGCGTCACTATTTGTACAGATCACGGTGTTGTTGTACAAATTAACTATGTGACAAATGAGATTGCACTCTTATCATTTGTGATTAGATCACCTAGATATATAAATGATAGGAGGTCCCTGTGATTTGTTCCTGGATTGAGAATGATATAAGACAGTATCAATCCACGAAGGATAAATCATTGAATATCCCTTGTCAGAGCATTATCGAGATTAGACATCGATGAATGTGTAAAAGACTGGTATTACACTTGTGCGCATTGTGAGGGCACAACGACATAGTTCTCATATATTTGGGTATATGATACTCATGCAAGTGTAATAGGAGGTTGTGTTTCACCGATGGTACGGGAAACAGCTTCGCTTTGGATAAGACCCCTTGGAATTCCATTGGTAGTATGACTATGTGTCTATGGAAATCCGAAACCAGGGTATGTGTATTTGGTCTTAACCTGAGACTTGCACCACTAATACTTGCGACAATCAATATACTTTGGTTGAGGTCGTCCAGGGCTTTAATCGGTTCTGTGTACGCCAATACTGGGTATATTGAGAATCGTAGTGTGTTGGGTGTGATGTCAAGACGGAAGTGTCACTCCAGTCATATGGAGTTGATGATCGCGCAGGGATACGGAACTGGTTCTCTAAATAAGGTTGCAACCGTTGGGATAATATGCCTTGGTCATGATTATCCGATATTAAAGAGACTAGTTGCTAGTTATCCGATATATACTTCGTACGGGGCAGACACTGCACCAGCCCCAGGCCTTGCATGTGATCATCTGATACTGGACAGAAATACGCAATACTACATATACTACGCCTGATATAGAACTATAAAAATTTCCTCCAATGTGCCCAAGCCACCTGGCAAAGCAATAAAAGCATCAGCACGGTTAATCATTTCTACCAAACGTTCAAACATACCTGGCACGATCAGTTCCTCTCCGTTTGATGATCCAATAAGATTTGCCTCTGCCAAGGGTTTTGGGATGATTCTCAAAACGTGACTGCCTCCTTCCTGTACAGCCTTTGAAACGATCCCCATAAGTCCAAGATTGCCTCCGCCATATATTAAGTGCATATTCCTTGCTCCTAAGACTCGACCCAATTCTTGTGCTGCCTCTACGTATTGTGGCTTAGTACCAACACTAGTACCACAAAACACACAGATGTTTTCAACTCGACTTATTGAAGTGGCTTCCATTTTTTTTTCTGTATTTCTTTCTCAAATCTGGATGCCTTCAAAAGTGCAATGACGACTGAATTTATAGTATCTGAAAAATGGTGAGTAATAATAGCACTAGTATATTCCTGAGGACGTTTGTTTGCTAAACAACAAAATGAATCGTGAAAGGTCAAAAAGTCTGGATCCTGTCGGAGAAAATTAAAATAAAACAACAAAACAAATCACAATTATTAAGAAAAGACAAAGAGATATAATATTTACAAGAAAAGTAACGGCTTGATTGACGTCTATGCATCAGGGACAAGCTTCCCATCCAATTTTCTTATAAATTGGCAAACAGGGTCTTTTTGAGTCAGATTCCCGAGACTTAACAGTTGTCTTTCCTTTTGGAATTGTGCATATAACATGCGAATTTCATGATACACACATCCACTAGGATGGGTCTCAAGAGTTTTAGATATGTCATCCAAAGACTCCTTACTCAAGCCATCCCTAATGAAGTTAATCTTATCTTCGCGATTATCAGACACCATTCCTAAAGAACGACAACGAGTATTACAAAATATGCGAGCACATTTATAACAAACACACATTCTTTTGGCTCTTCTCTTTTTAGCATATGTGCTATTTCCTAAGCCAGACAGATGTGAAATAAAAGAGTCAGAAGACTCACCTGCCAATCGGACCCGTGCTTCAATTAACCAACGAATGTCAGTAGGAATACCTTTGATCATCAATAATCTCATCCGTTCTAAAAGAGCTTTGTAAACTTTCATCAGAGATTTTTGAGGGAGAGAAGGAAATTGCTTGTGAAGATTTCCGAGAGCTTCTTCCATCTTGAAATGACTAAACCTGCAAAAATTAAACACACAAAAATAAATCACACCAAATCACATTATATACAAAAATTGCATGGGTTGCCTCCCTGGTAGCGCTAAGTTTAAAGTGGTCAGCAAGACTTGACTTCTCGAAAGTTAAGATGGATCTGAAAGTGTGACACTTTCTTTTTGTCGCTCAAATGATTCTCACCAGTGGTGCTTGACACACTTGTTTTTAACCTTGAAAGTTTTGTTAGCGTCAGGATCATGTATCTCAACGGCTCTTTTTGGTAAAACTTTGGTGATCACAAATGGACTTGACCACTGTGATTTTGGCTTCCATGGGAAGAATTTCACCCTTGATTTGTTTAACAGTACCTTCTGCCCTGGTTCCAGTTGTATGCGCACTAACTTCTCATCATGTATTTTCTTGCCCTTTTCTTTGTACAATTTGGCATCCTCAAAAGGCTGATTGTGAAATTCCTCCAATTCGTTGAGCTGGTGGAACTTTTTCTTTTTTGTTGCTTGTATTGTAAGAATTGGCTTCTTCAGAACAAAAGATGCTTTATCTTTAGGCTCCACAGGCAATTGACATGTTTTAAGTTTGTAAGTAGAACTTTGCATTGCATTGGAGTTCTGAATGGTACTATGTATCACATCGAGTTTGAAACATTCCTCCTTATTTTCATCATCTGGGAAATTCATGGCCTTGAAAACATTAAATGTTACTTCTTGGTCCTGTACCCTCATGGTTAGTTCTCCTTTTTGTACATCAAAAATGGTTCGACCTGTAGCCAAGAATGGTCTCCCGAGGATTATTGGCACGTTTGCGTCTTCTTTCATATCAAGGACAATAAAATCTGCTGGGAAAATAAATTTGTCAACCTTGACCAGCACATCCTCAACTACGCCTCTTGGAAATACGAGCGTTCTATCAGCAAGTTGTAGTGAGACTGAAGTTTGCATTGTTTCTCCAATCTGTAATTTCCTGAAAATAGAGAAAGGCATCAAGTTAACACTCGCACCTAAATCACACAAAGCCTTACCAAAGTTATGTTCTCCTATGACGCAAGGAACAGTGGAACTGCCAGGATCTTTCCGGGGGAAGTTTCCTCTGAATGATGGCACTGCATTTTTCTGTTAATGCTACTGTCTGGTAATCTCCCAATCTCCGTTTTCGTGAAAGAATATCTTTCATGAATTTGGCATAGGTGGGCATTGTTCCAATGAATTTGGAATGTTAATTTGCTTGAGAGTCATGTTTTGCTTCCATCTTTTTCAAGTAGGTCAACACTTCTGTTATTCCTGGTTCATTTGTCTGCTCCTGTCCTTTGTTCTGTTGTTGGAATTCATGTGGTGGATAGTTCTGTTGTTGGCCTGAATTGTTGCTCCATGCAAAATTAGGATGATTCCTCCACCCCGGGTTGTAAGTGTTGGAATATGGATTGTTCCCCTGTCTGTTGAAATTGTTGACATAATTCACCGTCTCTTCAAGTTGGTTCGACTATGGTGCTCCTCCATATGGTGAACTTGTGGTTCCAGCGATGTTCACAACTTGCGTGCTAAGTGTTTCTAGAAATTTGTATATCTGATCCAGCCTGGTATTCACTGCTGTGTTTGCTCCAACTTCATAAATTCCTACATTCTTTGGATCATGCTCCTTTCCGTTGGCCACAAGGAATTGTTGTTGGCCATTTCTTCAATTAAGTCTCAGGCTTGATCTTCTCCTTTTGCCATCAAAGCTCCTCCAGCAGCAGCATCGATTGTGGTTCTCATTATTCCAGAAAGTCCATTGTAGAAGGTCTGAACTTGTAGCCACTTTGTGATCTCATGATGAGGACATTTCCGGAGTAAATCTTTGAATCTTTCCTAAGCTTCGCAAAGGGATTCTGAATCTTGTTGCATGAAGGATGTGATGTCATTCCTTAACTTTGCAGTTCTGGCTGGTGGAAAGTATTTTGCAAGGAATTTGGTGGCTAGAGTGTTCCAAGTTGTGATAGAACCTGCTGGTAGTGAATGTAGCCAAGCTTTAGCTTTGTCCTTCAAAGAGTATGGAAAAACTCGCAGTCTCATTGCTTCTTCAGCTGCACGGTTGTAATTGAAAGTACCGCAAACTTCCAGGAAGTTACTGATATGGGCATTAGTATCTTCAGTTGCATTTCCCCCAAATTGCACTAACTGCTGAATCATCTGAATGCATGTTTTGATGTCACCCACTGGTAAGGGAGGAAGTATAATACAAGAAATGAGTCTGTCAACCCCCGGAATGGTTCTGTCTCGAATGGGAATTGGTGGTGCAACGTTCAAAGGTTCAGGTTCCATGTTGACTAAAGCTTCTTGGCCTTCTCGCCTTTCCCTTCTCAACTGTCTGATGGTTCTTTCAATTTCCGGGTCAAGCTGTCGGAGTTCAAAGCTTCTGGTTCCTCTCATGTAGTTTCTGAGAACCTGAAACACAAGAAAACAAAAACGATAAGTAAAAAGAAATTAGATACAAGTAATGTATCTAACCCCTAAACTAATAGTAAAAGATAAATAAATCCCCGGCAACGGCGCCAAAAACTTGACCGGCGTAAACACACACGTATAAAGCAAGCGCACGTATCGTTCAAGTAGTATAAAAATATCGATCCCACGAGGACTTAATATCTAATCTATTAATTTTATGAGGTCAAATGATTACTAGTATCTAACAGGTTGATTGATTGATTTGAAATGGTGACGATTCTAAATTTAAAAGCAAGTAAATAAAATTGTCGAAAATAGGTTTTAAGAAAATTCAATATTAAAAACTATCTAGGGTTGTGATTTCTTCCAATATCATTTTAAAGATGAAGTGGTTATCTTAAAGTTGGGTAATTTATTGGTTTATTAACCTGGAACACTAAATTATGTGTAAGCCTCTGTCGATGGTCAGACACAAATACCCAGTTTAACCCAATTGAACCATATGTCTATGTCAACCAAATTATCTGGATTCATTAGTTTAAGTTCCAATTATGGCTACCCCCGCCCGACAGGTATATTCCTATCCTGTAAGGAAATCTATTAAAGGGTTATCTATCCTCAAGGAAGATCGTGGGCTATTGAGTCTAAGGCTGAAACCTAAAATCCATATGTCTAGTTCATTTTAGATTTACCAGATCAATTTTATTAATGGCCAGTTAATGAAAAAGCATTAAGATTAAGACTCAATAAATAAATCTTTATATTACCCAAGCTATAATTTAACCCCTTATAAAACGGTGATATTAAAAGTCATCACAACCCCAGATAACTAATTTAGTTACAACACATAACTAGGGCTAGTAAAAACTTGAAAATAAAAGACATAAAGTAAAAATGCGTTAAAGTAAATACTGAAAAGTGAATTACAATAAAATAAAATGCTAAGGTAAAAGGAATTACTTTACTATTACTAATTTAGATATCTCTCATAAAATAATATATAACTTGTGAATCCTTTTCCAACCAGCCATATAGGCGGTAACCTGATAAGTCAAATTAAGTCCAACCAGCCATAAAGGCGGAACCAAAATTAAATTACCAACCGACCAATCTGGCGGTGTCCTTTATTAGTCAGGTTTTAAACCAGATTAAAATGAATTACCAACCAACCAATCTGGCGGTATCCTTTTTAAGTCAATATTTTAAATAGTGAATATATTATTTTTAAGGGAGATTAATCTAAATAGTAACAGTAAAAGAATTACCTTTCACCCTAGCTGGAGAAGTTACCTCCTCATGGTAAATAGTAAAAACTGTAAAAAGTATAAAACAAGTAAATTACTATTATTACAAAACGTTATTAAAATTCATTACAAAACTAAAAAAACTAAAAATTAAAAGAAAGTAGAGAGAGAAACTCTCTCTTTAGATAGAATATAAGAGAGAGAGTGGTACAATGAATTCTGAAATCTAGAGCTCAATTTATAGGCCTCGGTAGGCTTACAGCGTCGCGACGCCAGGGCCTTCAGCGTCGCTACGCCAGCTTATCGACGTGGCACGCTCTGGTTCGCCGGTGGTTTTGAAGATTCTGGATAAGCTGATAAGGTGACAAGTGGTGAGGTGGTTGGGCTTCAATTATTGTGACACGTGGCGGCTTCTGATTGTCGATGAGATGAGATTCTTATCCGCCACGTGTCAGATAAGGATTATATACTCAATGATTGGCGGTGACATGGCGGTGCATGGGAAATAGACTGTTGGCACCGTAGGATTGCGACACGTGGCACTTCCTGATTGGCTGATGAAGATGTGGCATGACACGTGGCAATGTTGACTTGTTGACTTCCTGACGTGGCTGATGACATGGAGACACGTAGGATTCCACGTGGCACACGTGGCGATGATGATTGTCGGCACCGTAGGATGCTGACACATGGTACGACGCATGTTAGTAGATCGGTTCTGATGGTGACACGTGGCACGGCGCATTTTAGCAAAGTCAAACTTTTCTCATATTCTGATTTGTGGACCCGGCGCACGTTAGGCGTCGCAACGCTGAAGGTCTTGGCGTCGCGACGCGGGAATTTACCAAAATGCCATTTTCGTCCAATTTTCACTATTTTGGCCAAAATCACCTCCAGAATGTCCTGAAACTTTATTTATCTACAAAATAACACAAAACACATCAAAATATTCACAAAACGCAAGAAACTATACAAATTATTAGGTTAATGAGTGGGAAATAGTGATAGATATACCACTCATCACACCCCCAAACCTAACATTTTGCTAGTCCTCGAGCAAAACATAAAATAACATAAATAAATTAACTAAGCCATTTCGTAGGGATCACGTTGCATTTAGCATTATGCAACAGCTTTAAACCCCTAGGTGTCCCTAGTGGACGAGTTATAGTCTCGTGAGGGTTTACAGCAATGAT
The DNA here is from genome assembly GCA_019454045.1 of Zanthoxylum bungeanum. Lineage (NCBI taxonomy): Eukaryota > Viridiplantae > Streptophyta > Magnoliopsida > Sapindales > Rutaceae > Zanthoxylum > Zanthoxylum bungeanum. Next base: position 23,163 of record SKCR01042760.1, read on the forward strand.
ACCCACAAACATTTTACAAAAGTAAAAAGGTAGTAAAACTAATGCACACAAAAGCAAAAAGACAAGAGAAAATAGAATAAAGAAGTTAATGACTAATCAGGTGAAACTTTTACTCCAAGTTACTAGTTGTTTTGTTTCTTTCTAAATTACAGAATAAGTAAATTCTCCGATTATTTACCATTCTTCATATACACATCCAACAAGATATTAATCAACTCATTTTTGCCCACAACAGTAATAAGTGCAGTTGATAAGAGAGTAATATTTTTGTCCTAAAGTTCTATCAGATTTCACACCTTTTGGTAGCAATGGAATAATTTTTCTGATTTTTCTGATTTTTTCTTTGATTTTTTCTTATTTTTTATTTATATACAATATCTTCCATCTATATAACGAGTGTTGGGTCGGTGGCTCCCAAACCAGTTGGCTTTAGGGTACCAAGTGTTAAGACACCACTACGGACTTAATTACTCAGATTTCAGATATATATATATTTTTGCAGCATCTTTGATCCATGTAGCGAGCTTTGGGCCAGTGACTCCCAAACCAGTTGGTTTTAGGGCATTAGGTGTTAAAACACCCTTACAGACTTAATAACTCGGATCTCATAAATTTTTTTTTATTTTTTTTTACTCCATTGCTTTTTGAGATGTTTCCTCCAATTAAACTAGAGCACTGAATATTACAAACTTTTCAATTTTAGCTTATGTCCGTATGTTACTATATATGTTGATAATATCTGTCAACTGAGCATAAGAAGATCCATTTTAGTATGTTTTAAGGAGAATCACAAATTAAATAATTCAAAATGAAATAAACAAAAATTAACTTGTTTCGAAATAGGTTTGAGATACGTCTCAAGAGTGGAAACTCCTTACTCAGCTATCTCTTACCAATTTAACCTTTTTAGTCAAAATAAAAAACATAAAAACGCAAAATATTTTTGTAATTTTGAAAAATTTTCAATTGTTTTTGTATTTTTCGAAAAAATTTTGGCCTAAAATTAAAAAAACAACACACAAACTAAAAACAAGGTACTGATCAACTAATTCCCTCCCCCAAACCTAAAAGAGACATTGTCCACAATGTCTTAAACAGTTAAAAGGAGAGTTAAGAAGGTCGTACTGGTTAGCTGAAAATCTACAGGAAATTAAAGGTTAAGATCCAGATTAATCCTACGCCTCTTACCACGATCATCCTCAGACCAATTTATCTTTGAAAGGATAGGGTCACTCGAGGTTCATAGGCTATGAGTTGGTCTATTAGATCCGGAGCAGTTCTGGCAGTGTAAAGAGGAGTTCTTTTAAAGGTTTTGACACGAACCCATTTCTCCGAGCATCTCAAGAAACACACAAAGAAAATCATAAAATCCATCAACATTAAACAGTCCAGCGGTTTCTGGTGTATGTTCAGGTTCGCCCAAGATAGAACTATAAAAATTTCCTCCAATGTGCCCAAGCCACCTGGCAAAGCAATAAAAGCATCAGCACGATTAATCATTTCTACCAGTCGTTCAAACATACATGGCACGATCAGTTCCTCTCCGTTTGATGATCCAATAAGATTTGCCTCTGCCAAGGGTTTGGGATGATTCCCAAAACGTGACTGCCTCCTTCCTGTACAGCCTTTGAAACGATCCCCATAAGTCCAAGATTGCCTCCGCCATATATTAAGTGCATATTCCTGCTCCAGACTCGACCCAATTCTGTGCTACTTCTACGTATTGTGGATTAGTACCAACACTAGTACCGCAAAACACACAGATGTTTTCAACTCGACTTATTGAAGTGGCTTCCATTTTTTTTCTTGTATTTTCTTTCTCAAATTCTGGATGCCTTCAAAAGTGCAATGACGGCTGAATTATAGTATCTGAAAAAGGTGAGAGTAATAATAGCACTAGTATATTCCTGAGGACGTTTGTTAGCTAAACAACAAAATGAATCGTGAAAGTCAAAAAGTCTGGATCTTGTCGGAGAAAATAAATTAAAACAACAAACAAATCACAATTATTAAGAAAAGACAAAGAGATATAATATTTACAAGAAAAGTAACGGCTTGATTGACGTCTATGCGTCAGGGACAAGCTTCCCATCCAATTTTCTTATAAATTGGCAAACAGGTCTTTTTGAGTCAGATTCCCGAGACTTAACAGTTGTCTTTCCTTTTGGAATTGTGCTATAAAATGCGAATTTCATAATACACACATCCACTGGGATGCGTCTCAAGAGTTTTAGATATGTCATCAAAGACTCCTTACTCAAGCCATCCCTAATGAAGTTAATCTTATCTTCACGATTATCAGACACCATTCCTAAAGAACGACAACGAGTATTACAAAATATCGAGCACATTTATAACAAACACACATTCTTTTGGCTCTTCTCTTTTTAGCATATGGCTCTTTCCTAAGCCAGACAGATGTGAAATAAAAGAGTCAGAAGACTCACATGCCAATCGGACCCGTGCTTCAATTAACCAACGAATGTCATTAGGAATACCTTTGATCATCAGTAATATCATCCGTTCTAAGCGAGCTTTGTAAACTTTCATCAGAGATTTTTTAGGAGAGAAGGAAATTGCTGTGAAGATTTGCAAGAGCTTCTTCCATCTTGAAATGACTAAACCTGCAAAAATTAAAACACACAAAAATAAATCACACCAAATCACATTATATACAAAAATTGCATGGGTTGCCTCCCTGGTAGCGCTAAGTTTAAAGTGTCAGCAAGACTTGACTTCTCGAACGTTAAGCTGGATCTGAAAGTGTGACACTTTCTTTTTGTCGCTCAAATGATTCTCACCAGTGGTGCTTGACACACTTGTTTTTAACCTTGAAAGTTTTGTTAGCGTCAGGATCATGTATCTCAACGGCTCTTTTTGGTAAAACAACTTGGTGATCACAAATGGACCTGACCACTGTGATTTTGGCTTCCATGGGAGAATTTCACCCTTGATTTGTTTAACAGTACCTTCTGCCCTGGTTCCAGTTGTATGCGCACTAACTTCTCATCATGTATTTTTTGCCCTTTTCTTTGTACAATTTGGCATCCTCAAAAGGCTGATTGTGAAATTCCTCCAATTCGTTGAGCTGGTGGAACTTTTTCTTTTTTGTTGCTTGTATTGTAAGAATTGTATTCTTCAGAACAAAAGATGCTTTATCTTTAGGCTCCACAGGCAATTGAAATGTTTTAAGTTTGTAAGTAGAACTTTGCATTGCATTGGAGTTCTGAATGGTACTATGTATCACATCGAGTTTGAAACATTCCTCCTTATTTTCATCATCTGGGAAATTCATGGCCTTGAAAACATTAAATGTTACTTCTTGGTCATGTACCCTCATGGTTAGTTCTCCTTTTGTACATCAAAAATGGTTCGACCTGTAGCCAAGAATGGTCTCCCGAGGATTATTGGCACGTTTGCGTCTTCTTTCATATCAAGGACAATAAAATCTGCTGGGAAAATAAATTTGTCAACCTTGACCAGCACATCCTCAACTACGCCTCTTGGAAATACGAGCGTTCTATCAGCAAGTTGTAGTGAGACTGAAGTTTGCATTGTTTCTCCAATCTGTAATTTCCTGAAAATAGAGAAGGCATCAAGTTAACACTCGCACCTAAATCACACAAAGCCTTACCAAAGTTATGTTCTCCTATGACGCAAGGAACAGTGGAACTGCCAGGATCTTTCCGGGGGAAGTTTCCTCTGAATGATGCACTGCATTTTTCTGTTAATGCTACTATCTGGTAATCTCCCAATCTCCGTTTTCGTGAAAGAATATCTTTCATGAATTTGGCATAGGTGGGCATTTGTCTGCTCCTTTCCTTTGTTCTGTTGTTGGAATTCATGTGTGGTGGATAGTTCTGTTGTTGGCCTGAATTGTTGCTCCATGCAAATTAGGATGATTCCTCCACCCGGTTTGTAAGTGTTGGAATATGGATTGTTCCCCTGTCTGTTGAAATTGTTGACATAATTCACCGTCTCTTCAAGTTGGTTCGACTATGGTGCTCCTCCATATGGTGAACTTGTGGTTCAGCGATGTTCACAACTTGCGTGCTAAGTGTTTCTAGAAATTTGTATATCTGATCCAGCCTGGTATTCACTGCTGTGTTTGCTCCAACTTCATAAATTCCTACAATTCTTTGGATCATGCTCCTTTCCGTTGGCCACAAGGAATTGTTGTTGGCCATTTCTTCAATTAAGTCCCAGGCTTGATCTTCTCATTTTGCCATCAAAGCTCCTCCAGCAGCAGCATCGATTGTGGTTCTCATTATTCCAGAAAGTCCATTGTAGAAGGTCTGAACTTGTAGCCACTTTGCGATCTCATGATGAGGACATTTCCGGAGTAAATCTTTGAATCTTTCCCAAGCTTCGCAAAGGGATTCTGAATCTTGTTGCTTGAAGGATGTGATGTCATTCCTTAACTTTGCAGTTCTGGCTGGTGGAAAGTATTTTGCAAGGAATTTGGTGGCTAGAGTGTTCCAAGTTATGATAGAACCTGCTGGTAGTGAATGTAGCCAAGCTTTAGCTTTGTCCTTCAAGGAGTATGGAAAAACTCGCAGTCTCATTGCTTCTTCAGCTACTCGGTTGTAATTGAAAGTACCGCAAACTTCCAGGAAGTTGCTGATGTGGGCATTAGGATCTTCAGTTGCATTTCCCCCAAACTGCACTTACTGCTGAATCATCTGAATGCATGTTTTGATGTCACCCGCATTTGCTGGTAAGGGAGGAAGTACAATACAAGAAATGAGTCTGTCAACCACCGGAATGGTTCTGTCTCGAATGGGAATCTGGTGGTGCAACGTTCAAAGGTTCAGGTTCCATGTTTACTAAAGCTTCTAGGCCTTCTCGCCTTTCCCTTCTCAACTGTCTGATGGTTCTTTCAATTTCCGGGTCAAGCGGTCAGAGTTCAAAGCTTCTGGTTCGTCTCATGTAGTTTCTGAGAACCTGAAACACAAGAAAACAAAAACAATAAGTAAAAAGAAATTAGATACAAGTAACGTATCTAACCCCTAAACTAATAGTAAAAGATAAATAAGTCCCCGGCAACGGCGCCAAAAAATTGACCGGCGTAAACACACACGTATAACGCAAGCGCACGTATCGTTCAAGTAGTATAAAAATATCGATCCCACGAGGACTTAATATCTAATCTATTAATTTTATGAGGTCAAATGATTACTAGTATCTAACAGGTTGATTGATTGATTTGAAATGGTGACGATTCTAAATTTAAAAGCAAGTAAATAAAATTGTCGAAAATAGGTTTTAAGAAAATTCAATATTAAAAACTATCTAGGGTTGTGATTTCTTCCAATATCATTTTAAAGATGAAGTGGTTATCTTAAAGTTGGGTAATATATTGATTTATTAACCTGGAACACTAAATTATGTGTAAGCCTCTGTCGATGGTCAGACACAAATACCCAGTTTAACCCAATTGAACCATATGTCTATGTCAACCAAATTATCTGGATTCATTAAGTTTAAGTTCCAATTATGGCTACCCCCGCCCGACATGTATATTCCTATCCTGTAAGGAAATCTATTAAAGGGTTATCTATCCTCAAGGAAGATCGTGGGCTATTGAGTCTAAGGCTGAAACCTAAAATCCCTATGTCTAGTTCATTTTAGATTTACCAGATCAATTTTATTAATGGCCAGTTAATGAAAAAGCATTAAGATTAAGACTCAATAAATAAATCTTTATATTACCCAAGCTATAATTTAACCCCTTATAAAACGGTGATATTAAAAGTCATCACAACCCCAGATAACTAATTTAGTTACAACACATAACTAGGGCTAGTAAAAACTTGAAAATAAAAGACATAAAGTAAAAATGCGGTAAAGTAAATACTGAAAAGTGAATTACAATAAAATAAAATGCTAAGGTAAAAAGAATTACTTTTACTACTACTAATTTAGATATCTCCCATAAAATAATATATAAACTTGTGATTCTTTTCCAACCAGCCATATAGGCGGTAACCTGATTAAGTCAAATGAAGTCCAACCAGCCATAAAGGCGGAACCAAAATTAAATTACCAACCGACCAATTTGGCGGTATCATTTATTAGTCAGGTTTAAACCAGATTAAAATGAATTACCAACCGACCAATCTGGCGGTATCCTTTTTAAGTCAATATTTTAAATAGTGAATATATTATTTTTAAAGGAGATTAATCTAAATAGTAACAGTAAAAGAATTACCTTTCACCCTAGCTGGAGAAGTTACCTCCTCATGGTAAATAGTAAAAACTGTAAAAAGTAAAAAACAAGTAAATTACTATTATTACAAAACGTAATTAAAATTAATTACAAAACTAAAAAAACTAAAAATTAAAAGAAAGTAGAGAGAGAAACTCTCTCTTTAGATAGAATATAAGAGAGAGAGTGGTACAATGAATTCTGAAATCTCGAGCTCAATTTATAGGCCTCGGTAGGCTTCCAGCGTTGCGACGCCAGGGCCTTCAGCGTCGCTACGCCAGCTTTTGTCGACGTGGCACGCTCTGGTTTGTCGGTTTGAAGATTCTGGATAAGCTAATAAGGTGACACGTGGCGAGGTGGTTGGGCTTCAATTATTGTGACACGTGGCGGCTTCTGATTGGTCGATGAGATTCTTATCCGCCACGTGTCAGATAAGGATTAGATACTCAATGATTGGCGCTGATGTGGTGGTGACATGGCGACACGTGGGAAAGAGACTGCCGGCACCGTAGGATTGCGACACGTGGCACTTCCTGATTGGCTGATGATGATGTGGCACGACACGTGGCAATGTTGACTTGTTTACTTCCTGACGTGGCTAATGACATGGAGACACGTAGGATGCCACGTGGCACACGTGGCGATGATGACTGTCGGCACTGTAGGATGCTGACACGTGGCACGGCGCATGTTAGCAGATCGGCTGTGATGGTGACACGTGGCACGGCGCATTTTAGCAAAGTCAAACTTTTCTCAGATTCTGATTTGTGGACCCGGTGCACGTTAGCACTGTTCGGCACACATTAGGCGTACGCGACGCTGAAGGTCTTGGCGTCGCGACGCGGGAATTTACCAAAATGCCATTTTCGTCCAATTTTCACTGTTTTGGCCCAAATCACCTCCAGAATGTCCTGAAACTTTATTTATCTACAAAATAACACAAAACACATCAAAATATTCACAAAACGCAAGAAACTATACAAATTATTAGGTTAAATGAGTGGGAAATAGTGATAGATTTACCACTCATCAATTGCGGAGATATTTTATCTTGGATAAAATATCAATAAAATAGAGATAACGATTAATTTGGAATTAATCGTTAAATTAATATATTTGGTATATTAAAAGAAATTGGATTTCAACGCGGAATTAAAATTAGATTTTAATTCGGGCGAACGAATTAATTCTAGCGACGTGAATAGTGATTTTGCTAGGCGTAATCATTTAATTACGACGCAACGGAAAATTCGTTAATTTGGAATTATCGAACCCGAGCCCGAGATTATTTGCGAGCACATTCGCATTTCGAATTTGAGTGCGGCACCCAAGTCAAATCAAGCGTCAAATTGCTAGTCGCATCTAGCATCACATCAAGCGTCAAATCACATGTCACTTTGAGTGATGTGACACTTGATTGATTGATGTGATTGATTGAGTTGATTGGTTAGTGAATGAGTGTGGAACACTCAAGGTTGGTGGAAAGCTTTTTGAAAGCTTAACAAGACATTTACTATATTTTAATATATGGTATATATGTCTTTGATTTTTTGAAAATCAACACAACTCTCACAACTCCTCTTTTCTCTCCATCTTCTCTCATCTCACGCCCTTTAGGGGCTGTTTTCTTGCTTCTGGTTTGGCAGTTCTGCCGTGAACCAAGGGAGAAAAATGGGAAGAAAAGTCACGATTTTGTGGCAAAATCGGGAGTGTTAGCACACTACGAGATCATGCGAATGTGATAGTGAAGTCCACCCATGAGCCAGGAACCATTCGACAAAGCTTGAAGCTTGTTCGAGGAGCTCAAAATCAGAAAATGGAGGGCTGTGAACTGCTCACTGCCGAGCAGTGAAGAGAGGCAGAATTTCATTTTTTGTTGTCTCCGCGTCGCTCAACCGATCGATGTGAGTATTCCGCAACTCCCTCGAATGTATTCACACATGTTCATGCTTGATTTATGATCCTTGGGACCCTTAGAATCTCCAACAGTGTCTCACGCTTCTTGCCCTTTAGAAGCTCTGGCTCTACCTCTTTCAGCATCGCCATTAACTCTCCAAGAGTTTTCTCTTGGTTCATCATATTATAGTTTATGATGAACTCGCCCCAACATTCGGGAAAAAACTGTAAGATCAAATCTATATAAGTCTCGGCCTCGAAGGTTATGCCTAGCTGATTTTGATGTTCGATGTCAGTAATCATCTGCGACACATAGTGCTCGACAGACGTTCCCTCTGACATACACGAGCGAAAGAGCTTCTTGTGCAATTCGTGCTTCTGAGATCTAACATTAGATCTGTGAAGATCCTTCAATTTCAACATCATACTATAAGGATTCCATCCTTTATTCTGACGACGAAATTGAGGAGTCATTGAGACAAGGATGACAGATTGAGCACTAAAGTTATCATCACGATAAGTCTTCCAAAGTTCATGCTCTACTATTTGCTCAACTTCGGGCACAGGCCCGAGAGGTTTCTCTATGACATAGAGTAACTTCTCAGCTCCTAAGACTATCCTGAGATTCATCTCCCAATCTGGAAAATTGGAGCCGTTAAAGACATTCTCGCCCATGATTATTGTTGGAAAATTATGACCCATAGCATCACTGTTTGTAAAAGATATGGTGTTCTTTGTACAAATTAACTATGTGACAAAGGAAATTGCTCTTTTATCATTTGTAATTGGATTACTAGGATATATAAATGATAAAAGTCCATATGATTAGTACCGGATTAATAAGATATGAGACAATATTAATCCATGAAAAGTATAATCATTAACAATCCCTAGTCGTAGTATTATCGAGACTGGACATCGATAATGCGGAATAGGCTAGTATTGCACTTGTGCGGGTTATGAAAGCTTAACGGCATAGTTCTCATATATTTAAGTATTGGATACTTATGCAAGTGTGATAGGAGGTTCTGTTAGCCGTTGGACCGGGAACAACTTCGTTATGAATAGACCCCTCAGAATCTCATTGGTAGTATGACTATGTGTCTTTGGGAATCTGAATTAGGATGGGTGTATTTGGTCTTAACATGAGACTTGCACTCGCTAATACTTGTGACAATCAGTACGTTTCGGTTTTGGTCTTCCGGGGCTTTAACAGGTTATGTGTACGCCTCTTCTGGGTATACTGAGAATTGTAGTGTATTGGGTGTGATGTCAAGATGGAAGTATCACTTCAGTCATATGGAGATGATGATCACACAGGGATACAGAACTGGTAATCTTAAAAGCTGCAGCTATTGGGATAATATGACTAGGTCAAGATTATCCGACTACAGAGACTAGTTGCTAGTGATCCGATATATGCTTCGTACGGGGCAGACACAATTCCAGCTCTGGCCTAGCATGTGACATCTGATACTGGATCGTAATACGCAATACATTGTATACTATGCCTGATACAGATTATATATTTTCCATGTTGAATATATTTCTGGAGAATTGGGTAGGCACGGTGCTTTTCTAGAAGCCAACCATGTCTTGTAAATCGGTAAGAATGTGGTATTGGGTACGCACGTGTCGGATAGTCTGAAAACCGCATTTACTGCCAACATATCCAGGAATCTCTTGGGTCGCTTCCCAAATATTCACCGATGACATTTGACTCGAACAGAATTAATCTGGGATTAATTATGAGAGAGAAAATTAATTTGGGATTAATTACGGTAAGAATTAATATGGGATTAATTCGTCGAGAAGAGAGAACGCGATTAATTTGGAATTAATCGGCAAAGTAAATTTATTAGTTAAATTAGATTTTACTATTTAATTTATTTATTTGGGCTAAAATAATATATTGGATATATTAATTGAAATTGGATTTCAATACGGAATTAAAATTGGATTTAATTTAAGTGAACGAATTAATTTGGAATTATTTCATTAGTGACTTTGGTAATAATTTTGCGAGGCATTATTATTTAATTAAATTGGATTTAATTATTTAGCGATGGAAAATTCATTTAGTCGGATTAAACAAACTGGGCCCATAGTGTGTTTGTTGGTGTTTTCTAAGGTCCCAAGTTCATTAAACAAGCATGAAACTAAGTGCAAATACAAATCAACGAAGTTGCGGAATACTCACATCGATCGGTTGAGCAACGCGGTAGGTAAAAAAATCTGATTTTCTGCCTCATGAAGTCACGGCAGTGACTGGTTGGGCAGTCCATTGTTTTCGGCTTTTGAGCTTCTTCGTCAAGCTCCAAGCTTCGTCAAGCGATTCCAAGCTTATGGGTAGACTTCCCTATCACCTTCGCATGTCTCTCGGAGTGCTAGCTCTTGTGATTTTTGCCACAAAAATCACCATTTTTGCTTCCCATCTTCTCGGCAAAACCAGAAGAAAATAGCCACAAGGGCGTGAAGAAGAGAGTGATGAGAGGAAGAGAGAGTTGTGTTTTGTTACTTGAAAAAATGGTAAAATGAATTTCTAAAATCATATACACCATTTGCTTTCCAAAAGTCAAAGTAATTAAATAACAATATATGTCATTCAAGCTTTCAAAAAGCTTTCCAACAACTCCCATCAATCCATCAATCAATCAAATCAAGTGACAAGTTGTCACATCACTCAAAGTGACATGTGATTTGACGCTTGATGCGACTAACGATTTGACGCTTGATTTGACTTGCGTGCCGCACTCGAATTCGAAATGCAACTCCCGGGCTCGGGTTCGCTAATTCCAAATTAACGAATTTTCCGTTGCGACGTAATTAAATGATTATGCCTCACAAAATCACTATTCACATCGCTAACGAATTAATTCTAAATTAATTCTTTCGCCCGAATTAAAATCAAATTTTAATTCCTTGTCGAAATCCAATTTCGTTTAATATATCGAATATATTAATTTATCGATTAATTCCAAATTAATCGTTATCTCTCTTTAAATGATATTTTATCCCAGATAAAATATCTCCTCATTTAATCCCAGATTAATTTTCTATCTCATCTAATTAATCCCAGATTAATTAAAAGTGCGAGTCATATGTCATCGGTGAATCTTCAGGAAGCGACCCATGAGATCCCCGGATATGTTGGCAGTAAATTCGGTCGTCGGACTATCCGAACACGTAAGTACCTAGTACTACGTTTATACCGATTTACAAGACAAAGTTGGCTTCTAGCAAAGCGTCATGCCTTCCCAATTCTCCAGAAATATCCTTACAGGAATAAAGGATCTATATCAGGCGTAGTATAAGTAGTATTGTCTATGTCGATCCAGTATCGGATGATCACGTGACAGGCCTGAGGCTGGAATTGTGTCTGCCCCGTACGAAGCACATGTCGGATGTCTGGTAACTAGTCTATATAATCGGATAAACCTGACCTTGTCATTTTATCATGATGACTGCAGTACATAAGAGAACCAGTACCATATCCTATGTGACCATCATCTCCATATGACTGGAGTGACACTTCCGTCATGACATTACACCCACACACTACGATTCTCAATATACCCAGCATAGGCGTACATAAAACCTGTTAAAGCCCTGGACGACCGCAACCAAAGTATATTGATTGTCGCAAGTATTAGCGGTGCAAGTCTCAGGTTAAGACCAAATACACCTACCTTGATTTCGGACTTCCATAGACACATAGTCATACTACCAATGGAATTCTGATGGGGTCTATCCAGAGCGAAGCTGTTTCCCATACCATCGGTAAAACACAACCTCCTATTACACTTACATGAGTATCCTATACCCAAATATATGAGAACTATACTGTTATGCCCTCACAACGCGCACAAGTGTAATACTAGTCTTTTACGCATTAATCGTTGTCTAATCTCGATAATACTCCGACTAGGGATATTTAATGACTTATCCTTCGTGGACTGATACTGTCTCATATCATTATCAATCCAGGAACTAATCATAAGGACCTCCTATCATTTATACATCTTGGTGATCTAATCACAAATGATAAGAGAGCAATCTCCTTTGTCACATAGTTAATTTGTACAATAACACCATGATCTGTACAAATAGTGACGCTATGGGTCATAATTGTCCAACAATCTCCCACTTGGCCTATAGCCAGTCACTCGAGTGTCTAACACCCGAACTATGTACGGTTGGCTCAAATTGCTGGAAAAGGCTTTCGTCAGCGGATTTGCATGATTATCGTCTGATGCGATTTATTCGATCATCACATCACCACGATGTATGATCCGAACGAATCAGATGAATATCGAAGTATTTATCTGGATCGTTGATGAGACCATTAATTCTTTAGTTTGCGCTGTAGCCTAGCTCAGCTGCTAAAAGAACTATATCTAATCTAATTAGATTTGTTATCGACCAAAATGGCTTCTATTGCTGCCTCAGCTGCAGCAATAACCCGCATTAGTTGTTTATTAGGTAACAGTATCTTGCTTGGAAGATTTCCAGCTCACTGTACCGTTATTTCAAACTGTATAGTACCATTTGCGACTTTTAGTCGTTTTATCGGTCTGGAAACTTGCAGTAGTGAACCCAGTCACTTCAAGTTCTCATTCTCCATAGTTTAAGACAGCATCCTTAGTTCTCTAAGATACTAACGGATGTTCTTAACATCAATCTAGTGACTATCACTTGGATTGGCATGTTTGTGAATCCATATGCTCAAAGCGTATGAGACACCAGATCGCATATATTTTTTCAATGTACGATTTCTCGGATAGTTTTATCGAAAGACAAGATTCACCGATTATTATTTTGGGAATATCATTTCCAAGAAATGACATATATTATCATTATTTTTATAGGACATTTACTGTCAGTGCGCTCCCACTAATCTCCTTATATACACAAGAATCATTTTCGTTTTGAATTAAATCATAAACTATTATGATTACATCAAAACGATAATTCCAAGAACCTAATGCTTGCTTCAATCTAAACATGTATCGAATAACCTGCAAACCTTGTTTGCTAGTTTTGGCATTCAGCTGTCACGTTTCATAAATGAAACATGCAGCATTAGCAAGCATTATCCAAATGGATTTACCGTGGCAACAGGTAAAAGGTTGAATTGTAATCAACACAATGTTGATAACGATACCTTTCCACTAAAAACCTAGCTTTATACGTTGGTATGTTGCCATCCATGTACATCTTCCTTGAAGACTTATATAGTACCTATAGGCACAACGTCTTGCGGTACATCAACTAGTGTCCAAACATAGTTGGTATACATGGAATCCATTTCAGATTCATGGCACTTTGCCATAATTGGGATTCGATACCTTGTATCACTTCCTCATACGTAGTCAGTTGGTATACCTCAAAAGATTAACATCTTTACGAGATGAGATCAGAAACCCATACCTTAGGTTGTTTTCTGACTCTCTCCGACATACGTGGTTCTTGTGTGTTCGAAGATTATTGGAATAGTTTCATCCTTGATGAACTATTTATGTTCCATTAAGATTCGGTGCCTTGAACAGTATTACTCCGATTTTCATCGAGTTTTACTATCCTCCCACTTACCACTGCATATCGGTATTCCTCTCAGGAAAACCGCATGGTGAGCAACAATCTAATTGTTCTCTGGTAAGATGTATAAGTACTATACTTTGGTATCCCTAGGATAACCTACAATTGGCACTTATCCAATTTGGGTTCTAGTTTGGTATCATCCAAACATATGCCTAGCATTCCCAAATCATCAGGAATGAGAAACCCGGTTTCTTTCCCATTCATATCTAATATAAAGTCTGTCAAACAAATTTTTATGGAACCTTATTCTAATAAGTATTGCACTGTTAATGCTTATCCGTTGAAGGAAATGGTAGCTCAGAGCGACTCATGATTAACCTTATCATGTCCAACAAAATTCGGTTACTCTGTTCGGACACACCGTCAAACTGACGTGTTCCGGGAGGATTCCTTATTTGAAAGAATACTTTACTCTTTCAAGTATAATAGAAACTTATTGCTTAAGTATTTTCCGTTACGGTCTAACCGTGACGGTTTAATACTTTATCCGATCTGTTTGTCTATTTTGTAACGAAACTTAAAAGTTTCCGATTTGTGTTTCAAAAGAGACACATAACCATAACGCGATGCCACATCCGTAAGGTCACGAAATATTCATATCCACCTCTAGCCTAGCTAGATATGGGCCCACTTACGTCACTATGAACGAGGGCTAACAGATCGGTGACATTTTCACTTTTACCAAGTAAATAGTGTTTTAGGCACATTGCCCAATAAACTGATTCGTTGACTTTATTTGAATGGAATCAAATCAGTCCTAGTACCCACTCTTCAAAAGTGTGGATATACGAGTCTTGTTTAATTGTGTCCCAGACAACAATGCCACTTTTAAGTTTCTTCTGATCAAATCAGTTTGAGCTATTTGTTTGTCATGTTATATGTTTGAGATTTATTTATATTCAAAATATAAATTCTGTTATTCACATCTAATGTGTTTATCTCAATATCATCTTTATATAATAAAACACTTTAGTGTTCTAGAATATAAAGGTTCACCCGCAGCGGGTTAAAAAACTGATATAAGATAATGTTTCTAGTCAAACTAGTTACATTATAACAGTTTCCAAATTTAAATACACACCCGAATGTAGTTCCTAAATTTAGGTATCTACGGTTAAAACAGCGATTTTCATCCCGTTTCCAATTCGCAGATTAATCTCAACTGAAGTCAGTATCCTGCTCATAGCAGATTCTGAACATCAGTATGTATTTATGTATCACACTAAGTATTTAAAATCCAATTTCAATACTAGTAGTGAACATAATCTTGACAAACATATTTGAAGTCGGAGCCTTGCTCATCTTCAATTCCTTCATGTCTGCTTTGTCCAAACGGCTGTCACGCTTCCGCGATCCCGTTTGCCACAATTAAAGCAGACATTTTGGGATTATCCTTTATCTTCCTAGAAGAATATAATGATTTTGCCTTTGCCCTTTTCAACACTCCAGAAGCCTTTGGCCAAGCCTCGGGTTTCTAGAATATCAAAGTAAGGTGCGCCTTGCGCTACTTGCCTTATTGCAAATTTTGACTTTATCTCCTTGAGAATAGTCATTAACTCTCCAAGAGTTATTATTGCAATTTAGTACTTCTAAGATCTATGAAGATCCTTCAATTTCTTTATCATACTTTAAGGATCAAATCCTTAGTTCTGATTCAGAAATTAAGGAGTCTACTGCGACAAGCTTAATGGATTAAGCACTAAAGTTATCATTGCATAAATCTTCCAAAGATTATGCTCTACTATTTGCTTAACTCCGGGCATAGGCATAATATGTTATTTTATCAAATAAAGTAACTTATTATTTTCCAGGACCATCCTGAAATTTATTCCCAATTTGAAAATTAAATCATTTAAATACATTTTCCCTAGGATTATGTTTTAAATGTCAATCTTTCAATTACATCTTGATTTTAATAGTCCAACTATTTAATCACGATTTCGGTACTATTTATTATAATGATTACAATAGTCCAACTATTTAATCAACTATAATTTAATAGATTAAAATCAATATATTAATTACTATAATCCAATTATAAAATCAACTATAAATGAATTGTTTGAATATAGTTCAACTGCTAATTAAAACAACGTTTAAATATTAGTCCAACTAACAATTAATTTATTTGACGAATGATATTTGTTCCAGCGCGTATGGCAAGTAATTAAACGAATATTGCAAATTCAATTCTTGCCTCCCACTATTTTTCGGCGAGCCTCTAACCCTCTGTCGAGTACTCGGGAAACCGTGTTTCCTAGTGGGCTAGGATCCCGTTCAATATCACATAATCTTGACTTTGGCCAACAAATTGTATGATAATTAACTAGGTAGATCTCTAAGATCAATTAGATCCAATCCAATTCCTAGATCCAGTAGGGGGACATCCAAGTCCGAAACATATATATTATATATGTCAATATATCCAATATATTACCTAACGTTTTTCCTCTGAATCAACTAGGCCTTGACTTTGTCACAACAAACTTAGTGATCCCAGTTAAGCGCGACCCATTGACCATGGAAAGCTTCGTAATCAATGTCGATGGACAAGAAGTGGTCTTGACTTTGGCCAACAAACCACAACTTGGACAAGACACCGATATGGAACAAAGCCTTCGTGATTCAAACACATCCTCGACGGACAAAGGCCTTGACTTTGGCCAACAAGCCAATGCCAGTCTCGGATCTTGAGTGAGAATCACTCAATGGAAGGAAAAACGCTTAATATTTTGCGAGGGTTTTTTGAGTGAAAATTGGCAACCAATTTATTATCTTTGTTAAGGTCTCGTCATCATACACCCTTAAACATGCATTCTAAACACATAATAAAGCGCGTATAAATAAAGTAATAATGATATGCGGATGGATACTTTACACATTGATCCTAGATCAAATCTCTCTCTTTCTCTCTCCCGCTAGCACATGTATTACTTATACCTGTTACACTACACTTCTAAAGAAACCTCATTTACATTGAGGGGAATAGGTGAGAAGAGAATACAAAGAATAAGGAGGTGACAAGGCTAGACACGCAGGTCCAATTAATAAATTAAATTTATTACAACAATTTCTAAAATTATCCCACCCATCTAATATCCGTCTGATATACATTATTCATGCATCGCAACCATGTATTCACACAAGCATGCTATCAATCAATCTAATCAAATTAATTAATCTGATAATTAGTGACCATCCAATGTTCAAACAACGATTTGATTTTGCTCAAGTCAAAACATTTTTACGAATAAGTACTCAAAGTACGAATTCTTGAATTAAATTAAACTACACAATTAAATCCAATTCAATTGTATTTAATTCTAATTCAATATTTATTCCAAATTAAATACTACATTTATTAATGAACTTTTACGACTTAAATTCCAAATTTAATCGTTACGGGTCTCAAAGCCCGATTAACGTCCAACGTTAATTTAATTAAAGTCCAATGGGCTTTTAATTAATTTCTTAAGGCGTGGACTTTTGGTCAACTCGGGTCAAACCCAATAACCAAAGTCCAATCTGGGAGTTACCCCATAAGCCTAGAAATCAATTTTGGCCCATTAGGCCCAATTAAACTTTAAAGGTCCATTAGTCGCATTTGGGCTTTATGGATGCGGTTTTGGGCCCAATTGGATCCAACCAATTTCGCCGAAACCCATCTTGGTACAACCAAGCCCAATAAGCCCAATAACAACACTTAAGCCCAAATTTACAAAATAGGCCCAATTTAATTAAATTCCAAAAATCCAATTTCTTAATTTAATTAAACAAAGTGCATAACATAATTAATTACCCAATTAACATTTCTAAAAACATCAATTAGCCTAATTAATCATGCTAATTAACAACAAAACATGTCAAACACATTTCATCAAAAATCAAACCCAATTACATGTTATATCATTCTCGGTAATTTGGGCAATTTGTGTCCGATTCGGTTTCAATCCAATTAAATCCACAATCGACATTAAATCAACATTCCCGAATGATTCCAATTCATCCAATGAACAAAAAATCAAAAATTCCAAGACAATTAGGGCTTCCAACCAATCGGCCAATACAAAATTTGGGGAAAAATGATCCAATCATAATTTCTTCAAATTGATCTAATCAATCTTTAATTAAAACACATTTAAACATATTCATTCATCCAATTTCATAAATCATGATCAAACACAATTTTACCCAAATTTTAAGCCCTAATCATTTCATGTTTTTCCTTGCTCTGATACCATTGTTGGTGTTTGCTAAGGTCCCAAGATCATTAAACAAGCATGAAACTAACTGCGAATACAAATCAACGAAGTTGCGGAATACTCACATCGATCGGTTGAGCAACGCGGTAGGCAACAAAATCTGATTTTCTGCCTCATGAAGTCACGGCAGTGAGTGACTGGTTGTGCAATCCATTGTTTTCGGATTTTGAGCTCCTTCGTCAAGCTCCAAGCTTCGTCAAGCGATTCCAAGCTCATGGGTAGACTTCCCTATCACCTTCGCATGTCTCTCGGAGTGCTAGCTCTTGTGATTTTTGCCACAAAAATCATCACTTTTGCTTCCCATCCTCTCGGCAAAACTAGAAGAAAACAGCCCCAAGGGCGTGAAGAGAGAGAGAGATGAGAGGAAGAGAGAGTTGTGTTTTGTTACTTGAAAAATGGTAAAATGAATTTCTAAAATCATATACACCATTTGCTTTCCAAAAGTCAAAGTAATAAATAACAAATATGTCATTCAAGCTTTCAAAAAGCTTTCCAACAACTCTCATCAATCAATCAAATCAAGTGACAAGTTGTCACATCACTCAAAGTGACATGTGATTTGACGCTTGATGCGACTAAAGATTTGACACTTGATTTGACTTGCGTGCCGCCCTCGAATTCGAAATGCGACTCCCGAGCTCGGGTTCGCTAATTCAAAATTAATGAGTTTTCTGTTGCGACGTAATTAAATGATTATGCCTTGCGAAATCACTATTCAGGTCGCTAACGAATTAATTCTAAATTAATTCGTTCGCCCGAATTAAAATCTAATTTTAATTTCGCGTCGAAATCCAATTTCGTTTAATATATCGAATATATTAATTTATCGATTAATTCCAAATTAATCGTTATCTCTCTTTAAATGGTATTTTATCCCAGATAAAATATCTCCTCAATTAATCCCAGATTAATTTTCTCTCTCATCTAATTAATCCCAGATTAATTAAAAGTGCGAGTCATACGTCATCGGTGAATCTTCGGGAATTGACCCATGAGATCCCCGGATATGTTGGCAGTAAATTCGGTCGTCGGACTATCTGAACACGTAAGTACCTAGTACTACGTTTATACCGATTTACAAGACAAGGTTGGCTTCTAACAAAGCGCCATGCCTTCCAATTCTCCAGAAATATCCTTACAGGAATAAAGGATCTATATCAGGCGTAGTATACGTAGTATTGTGTATGTCGATCCAGTATCGGATGATCACGTGCTAGGTCTGGGGCTTGGAATTGTGTCTGCTCTGTACGAGCACATGTCGGATGTCTGGTAACTAGTCTCTATAATCGGATAAATCTGACCTTGTCATTTTATCCCGATGACTGCAGTACATAAGAGAACCAGTACCGTATCCTACGTGACCATCATCTCCATATGACTGGAGTGACACTTCCGTCTTGATATTACACCCAACACACTACGATTCTCAATATACCCAGCATAGGCGTACACAGAACCTATTAAAGCCCTGGACGACCGCAACCAAAGTATATTGATTGTCGCAAGTATTTTTGGTGTGCAAGTCTCAAGTTAAGACCAAATACACCTACCCTGATTTCGGACTTCCATAGACACATAGTCATACTACCAATGGAATTCCGAGGGGGTCTATCCTGAGCGAAGCTGTTTCCCGTACCATCTGTAAAAAACAACCTCCTATTACACTTGCATGAGTATCCTATACCCAAATATATGAGAACTATACAGTTATGCCCTCACAACGCGACAAGTGTAATACTAGTCTTTTACGTATTTATCGATGTCCAATCTCGATAATACTCTGACTAGGGATATTTAATGACTTATCCTTCGTGGACTGATATTGTCTCATATCATTCTCAATCCAGGAACTAATCATAAGGACCTCCTATCATTTATACATCTTGGTGATCTAATCACAAATGGTAAGAGAGCAATCTCCTATGTCACATAGTTGATTTGTACAACAACACCATGATCTGTACAAATAGTGACGCTATGGGTCATAATTGTCCAACAGTGTTGTGTAAGCCAACTTGAATTTTGAATTCAAAAGTGGGTGAGACCCACAACTCACATCACTTGTCACTTATGATAGAGGTGGTTGGATTTATTAAATGTAATTCATTTAACACACATACACAACTACCAACTTTGGAAGTTAACCTTATTAACTTGTTTTTGGAAAACACAACAACTGTTCACTGTCTTCTACAATCTCTCTCATTGCCGAATTCTTCTACCTTGGAGGTGGAAAATTTTGTTTCAATTTTAAAAAAGCTAGCACTTTAAGGAGTCAAAGGAAGGTGATAGGGAAACTCACCAATGAGTTTGGAATTCAAATGAAGAAATTTTTGAAATCTCATCCGATCAATGTGAGTTTTTTCCGCAACTTTCACTTGATTTATTCACACAATAATCACGCTTAGAGATCATTGGCATGTCTAGGACACTAACAATGGTATCAGAGCGAGATCTAAGCTTGATTTGGATTCTAGGGTTTATATACTTTAATTTGGGATTTTTTTACTTGGAGCATTGATTTACCTAAATTGAATATGTGGTTGTGTTTATATGATGTTGAATTGGATTTTTACATCTTTGGAATTGAGAAAATTTGATTAGATAAAAAATCCCCAATTCTTGTCATGGCTGAAAAATGCCCTAGAAGACTCATGGTGATTTTTTGAAAATTTGACAATTGGATGTGTTAATAGCATGAAATAAATCTTGTATGTTGATTTAATTGGATTGAAATGAAATCAAATGAGTGTTATTTATGCCAAATTGTCGTGAGCTATAAGCATGTTGTGATGGATTGATTTTGCTTCAATTGTGTTGGACATTAATTGAATAATAAAGCATGATTAATTAGTTTAATTGATGTTTTGGAAATATTAGTTTAATTAATTAATTATGTTAATTGCACATTAATTAAATTAATATGTAATTTGGAATAATATGTTAATTTAATTTGTTGTAATTGGGCTTAGTGGGCTTGATTGGGCCAAGTTTTGTTTTGGACAATTGAGTTGGATTCAATTGGGCCTAAAACCATTTCCATAAAGTCCAAATATGACAATTGGGCCTTTAAAATATTTAATTGGGCCTAATGTGTTTGACAGTTATGACCCATAGCATCACTATTTGTACGGAACATGGTTTTGGTCGTCCAGGACTTTAACAGGTTCTGTGTACGCTTCTTCTGGGTATACTGAGAATCGTAGTGTATTGGGTGTGATGTCAAGATGGAAGTATCACTTCAGTCATATGGAGATGATGATCACGTAGGATACGGAACTAGTACTCTTAAGTACTGTAGTCATCGGGATAATATGACTAGGTCATGATTATCCGATTTTAGAGACTAGTTACCAGAGATTCGATATAAGCTTCGTACGGGGCAGACACAATTCCAGCCCTAGGCCTAACATGTGATATCGATACTGGATCGTTATATGCAATACTACGTATACTACGCCTGACAAAGATTATATATTCCTTTAAAGAATATTTCTGGAGAATTGGGAAGGCACAATGTTTTGCTATAAGCCAACCATGTCTTGTAAATCGATAAGAACGTGGTACCGGGTACGCATATATTTGTATAGTTTGATGACCGTATTTACTATATCCAGGGATCTCTTGGGTCGCCTCCCAAAGATTCACCGATGACATTTGACTCGAACAATAATTAATCTGGGATTAATTATGAGAGAGAAAATTAATCTGGGATTAATTAAGGCAATAATTAATCTGGGAATTAATTATCATAATAGAGAATTTATCTGGGATTAAATTCATCGAGAAGAGAGAACGCGATTAATTTGGAATTAATCGGTAAAATAAATTTAATAGTTAAATTGGATTTTACTATTTAATTTATTTAATTGGACTAAAATAATATACTAGATATATTAATTGAAATTAGATTTCAACGCGAAATTAAAATTGGATTTTAATTCGTGCGAACGAATTAATTTAGAATTAATTCGTAAGCGAATTCCGTAATAATTTTACGAGGCATTATTATTTAATTAAATTGGATTTAATTACCGACGGAAAATTCGTTAAATCGGATTAAACGAATCTGAGCCCGAAGTGTGTTGAGCAAGCCCACTTGAATTTTGAATTTAAAGTGGGGCCCATCAACTTACATCATAAGTCATCGTTTTGGTGATAGAAGTTGTTGGTGGATTGTTTTTATGAAACTTGTATTAAACACTTTGACTTTTATTTTTGGTAAAGTATATACACTTTTTGGAAAAGGGATTTGGTAATTGTTTTTAGAAAACAAAGAAACAAGAACTTCATCTCTCTTTTCATCTCTACCTCTTGGCCGAACACCATTGCTTCTCTTGGAGAGCAATTTTTCTTTCTTTTGTTCTTGCTAGCATATAAAGGAGTGAATCAAGGTGATAGGGAGACTCACCCAAGTGTTGGAAACACTAATAGAAAGCTTGGAGCTTCATCTTCAACAATGAAAAGTTTTGAAACTCATCCAATCAAAGTAAGTTTTTCCGAAACTTCTTTGGTAATTTTCACACACGAATCACTCTTAGACGATCTTGGCATGTTCTAAGAACACTTACAATGGTATCAGAGACACCTAAGTTTGATTTGAAAATCTAGGGCTCATACACTTTAATTTGGGTTTTTTGGCTTGGAGCTTGATTTGCCTAAATTGATGGTTGGGTTATGTTTGTATAATGTTGAATTGGATTTGAGCATTAATGGATTTGTAAAAAATTGATTAGGTCAAAAATCCCCAGATCCTAACACATGGCCGAATGTATACCCCTAGGTGCCTCATGGTGATTTTTTGATTTTAGACAATTGGATTTGTTTAAAGCATGAAATAAATCTTGTATGTTGATTTAATTGGATTGAAATCAAATTGGGTGTTATTTTATGCACAATTGTCGTGAGCATGATAAGCATGTATAGATTGATTTTGCTTCAATTTGTGTTGGACACGAATTGGAAATGTTGAGTCTGATTAATTCAATTAATTAGTATTTTGGAAATGTTAGATTAATTGATTAATTGTACTAATTGCACTTTAATTAAATTAATATGTAATTTGGAATAATATGTTAATTTAATTTGTTGTAATTGGGCTTAATGGGCTTGGTTGGGCCAAGTTTGGTTTTGGACAATTGGGTTGGATCCAATTGGGCCTAAAACCATTTCCAAAAAGTCCAAAATGACATCTTGGCCTTAAAAATTTAATTGGGCCTAATAGGCCAAAATTGATTTTATGGAATAAGGGTGATTCCTTATTGGGCCTTGGCATCTTGGGTTTGATCCATAATGGCCAACTCCATGCCTAAAGAATTAATTGAAAGCCCATTGGACTTTAATTGAATAGTATTGGATACTAATTGGGCCTTTCAGACCCATTAAGATTGGATTTGGAATCCAAGTCTTTAAGGCACATAAATAAGTGTAATTATTTAATTTGGAATTAAATTCGAATTAGTATTGAATACAAATTAAATTGGATTTAAAATTGTAGTTCGATATAATTCAAGAATACGTACTTTGAGTATTTATTCTTAAACGAGTTGGACTCGCGCAAATCAAATCGTTGTTTGAACATTGGATGGTCATTAATTCAAAGATTAATTAATTGGATTAGATTGATTGAATAACATGCTTTGTGTGAATACTTGGATGTATTTGTATGAATAATTATATCAGATGGATATTAGAATGGTGAGGGCAATTTTGGAAATTGTTGTAATAAATTTGTAATTTATTAATTGGACCTGCGTGTCCAGCCTATTATCTCTTTACTCTTTGTATTTCTCTTCTCACCAATTTCTCTCAATGTTAATGAGGTTTCTTTAATGTATTATGTAATTGGGTAGAAGTATGAATAGTGCTAGCGGGAGAGAGGAAATGAAGAGATTTGTTATAGCAAGAAATTGTTATATATCCATCCGGATATCATTATTAATTTTATTCGCGCCTTATTATACTTTTAGAATGCATGTTTAAGGGTGTATAATAAATTGGTTGCCAATTTTTGCGAAAAACCCTAACTCAAATATTAAGCGTTTTCCTTCCATTGAATGGTTCTCTCTCAAGATCCAAGATTGGCATTGGTTTGTTGGCCAAACTCAAGACCATTGTCCATCGCGGATGTGTTTGAACCACGAAAGCTTTGTTACATATCGCATGTCTTGGGCAGTTGTGATTTGTTGGCCAAAGTCAAGGTCACTTATGTACATCGACATGGATTACGAAGCTTTCCCACTGTCAATGGGTCACGCTTAACTGAAATCATTAAGCTTGTTGAGCCAAAGCCAAGGCTTAGTTGATTCAGAGGAAAATGTTAGGAAATATATATTGGATATATATCTTGGACTTGGAGGTCCACCTACCGGATCTAGGAATTGGATGGGATCCAATTGATCTTAGAGATCTACCTAGTTAAGTTTCATACAGCTTGTTGGCCAAAGTCAAGGTTGTGTGTTATTTAACGGGATCCTAGCCCACTAGGAAACTGGGTTTCCCGAGTACTTCACAGAGGGTTAGAGGCTCGCCGAAAAATAGTGGGAGGCCAGTATTAAATTTGCAATTTCGTTTAATGCTTGCTTACACACGTTCTTTTAATTTATTTATCGTTGTTATAAATATATTAGTTGGACTAATATCAAATATTGCTTTCTTTGAACAGTTAGACTGTATAAGACACTACTCCACTTGTAGTTGGTTATATAGTTGGACTATAGTAACCATTGCATTTTGAGTGTACCTGATATCGTTGATTTGATATTTGGACTATTGCAATCGAGATGGCTGGAAAGATTAGCGTTAAGGGACATAATCTTGGGTGAAAATGTCTTTAACGGCGTAAATTTTCCAGATTGGGAAATGAATCTTAGGATAGTCCTGAGAGCTGAGAAGTTACTCTATTGGATAAAGAAACCTCTCGGGCCCTGAGCTCAGAGTTGAGCAAATAGTAGAGCATGAGCTTAGGAAGACTCATCGTGATGATAACTTTAATGCTCAATTTATTATGCTTGCCACAATGACTTCTTAATTTCGTCGTTTGAACTAAGGATTAGATCCTTATACCATGATGATGAAATTAAAGGATCTTCGTATATCTAACCTTAGATCTTTAAAGTACAAATTTCAAAAAAAGCTCTTTCGCTCGCGTATGTCAGAGGGTACATCTGTCGAGCACTAGGTGTCACAGATGATTGTTGACATCGAATAGCTAGGCTAGCTGGGCATTACCTACGAGGCTGAGACTTCCATAGATTTGATCTTACAGTCTCATCCCGAATGCTGGGGCGGGTTCATCATGAACCAAGAGAAAACTCTTGGAGAGTTAATGGTTATGCTCAAGGAGGCAGAGCCAGAGCTTCCAAAAGGGCAAGAATCGCAAGACGCATCTTACTTCGACATCCCAGAAGGACAAGGCTTGGCCGAAGGCTTCTGGGATGTGATGAAAAAGGGCAAAGGCAAAATCGTCACAGTCTTCTGGGAAGACAAAGGACATATCCCAAGATGTCTGCCTAAACTATGGCAAACAGGGTCACTTGAAGCATGACTGCCGTATGGACAAGGCATACATGAAGGAAGTAAAGGCGAGCAAGGCTCCGACTTCAGGTATGTTTGTTATTGTAATAAATATGTCCACTACTGGTTTTAAAAATTGGATTTTTGACACTGGATGTGGTACATACATATTTACTAATATGCGAGATCTGCTGATTAGCAGGAGACTGGCTTCAGATGAGATCGACCTGCGAGTCAAAAATGGGACGAGAGTCGCTGTTTTGGCTGTGGGAACCTAAGTTTTGGAACTGCCCTTTGGGCATGTACTTAAATTAGGAAACTGTTATAATTTACATAGTTTGACTAGAAACATTATCTCTATATCTAGTTTAACCTGTTGCGGGTAAACCTTTATGTTCCAGAACACTGGGTGTTTTGTTTATAAAGATGATATTGAGATATACACATTAGATGTGAATAACAATATTTTTATTTCGAATATAAATGAATCTCAAACATATAACATGACAAACAAAAGGCTCAAACTGAGTAAATCAGATGAGACTTATTTGTGGCATTATCGTCTGGGACACACTAACAAGACTCGTATATCCACACTTTCGAAGAGTGGATACGTGGACGGATTTGATCCCAATTTATATGATGTCTGCGAATCTTGTTTATTAGGCAAAGTGCCTAAAACACCTTTTAGTGGTAAGGGTGTAAGTGCCACTGAGCTGTTATCCCTCGATCATAGTGACGTGTGTGGGCCCATATCTAGCCAGGCTAGAGGTGGTTATAAATACTTCATAACTTTATGGATGTTGCATCGCGTTATGGTTATGTGTATCTTGTGAAACACAAGTCGGAAACTTTTGATAAATTCAAAGAGTTTCGACACGAAGTATAAAAATAGACCGGTAAAAGTATTAAAAATATTGCGGTTGGACCGTGGTGTAGAATACTTAAGTAATGAGTTTCAAGATTACTTGAAAGAGTATGGTATTCTTTCATAGTGGACTCCTTCCGGAACACCTCAATTGAGTGATGTGTCCGAACTAAGAAATCAAACTTTATTGGACATGGTAAAGTTAATAATGAGTCGCACTAAGCTACTAATTTCCTTCACGTGATATGCATTGAACAGTGTTATACTTATTTTTAATAAGGTTCCGACAAAGTCTGTTGGACAGACCCCATATGAAATATGGACAGGAAAGAAACCGGGTTTCTCATTCCTGAAGATTTGGGGATGCTGGGCATATAATTAAACGTTTGGATGGTACCAAACTAGAACCCAAATCGGATAAGTGCCTATTTGTAATTGGTTATCCTAGGGAAACCAAATGATATTGTTTCCACAACCCATAAGAGAACAAAATATTTGTTGCTCTCTATGCGGTTTTCCTTAGAGGAATTCCTAAATGCAGTGGTAAGTGGGAGGAAAGTAAAACTCAATGAAAATCGGAGTGATACAGTTCCTGGCACCGATCCCATCACGGAACACGAACAGTTCATCAGGGATGAGACTATTCCACAATCTTCTAATACACAAGAACCGCGTAGGTCGGAGAGAGTCAGAAAATAACCTAATAAGTATGGGTTTCTGATCTCACCTCATGTAGACATTAATCTTATTGAGGAATACAAACCGGCTACGTATGAGGGAGTGATACAAGGTATCGACTCCGCTATATGGCAAGGTATCATGAAGTCCGAAATGGATTCCATGTTTACAACCAAGTTTGGACCTTGATTGATGTACCAGAAGGCATTGTGCCTATTGGTAGCAAATGAGTCTTCATGGTGAAGACATACATGGATGGCAACATACAAACGTACAAAGCTAGGCTTGTAGCGAAAGGGTATCGTCATCAACATGGTGTCTATTACGATGAAACCTTTTACTGCCATGATTAAATCTATTCAGATAATGCTTGCTAAAGCTGCATATTTTGATTATGAAATATGGCAGATGGACGTCAAAACCGCTTTCCTTAATGGAAACCTTTTGGAGGATGTTTATATATAACAGCCTGACGGTTTTGTCGTGCCAAAACACGTAAACAAGGTTTACAAGTTAAAACGATCCATTTATGGATTGAAGCAAGCATTGAGTTCTTGGAACCAACATTTTGATGAGATCATATTACAATATGGTTTCATTCAAAATGAAGATGATTCTTGTGTATATAAGAAGGTTAGTGGTAGCGCACTGACAATGATTGTCCTATACGTTGATGATGTATTGCTTCTTAGCAATGACATTCCCATATTTAAATCGGTGAAAGCTTGACTTTCATTAAAATTCTCCATGAGAAACTTGGGAGAGGTAACCTTTATTCTAGGAATAATGATCTACTGAAATAGATCTAAAAGTTGTTGGCACTCTCTGAGAACTCGTACATTGACAATATGTTAAAGAGATTCAACATGGATCAGCCTAGAGGGGGCTGCATCCAGTGTCACATGGCGTCTCTCTATCTAAGGACATGTGTCCTAATACTCAAGATGAGAGAGATACAATGAATCAGATCATGTTCGCTTAACCAGTAGGATCGATCATGCATGCCATGATATGTACGCGACCTGGTGTCTCATATACTTTGAGCATCTGTAGTCACAATCAGGCCGATCCAGGTGATGGTCACTGGATTGATGTTAAGAACATCATTTAGTATCTTAGACGAACTAAGGATGCATTCTTAATCCATGGAGAATGAGAACTTTAAGTGACTAGGTTCACCGACGCAAGTTTCCTAACCGATAAAGATGACTATAAGTCGCAATAAGGGTGCATATTTTGTTTCAACAACGGAACAGTGAGTTGGAAATATTCCAAGTAAGATAATGTTTCCGATTCAACAACAAAAACGAAATACATTGATGTGGCTGAGGCAGCAAAAGAAGCATTTTGGATCTATAAAATTCCTAATTAGATTATGAGTAGTTCTGTTAGTAGCTGAGCTGGGCTACATCACATGCTAAGGAATTACAGTCTCATCAATGATCCAAGTATGTACTTCGATGGTTTCATCTGATCTGTAAGATCATACATCGTAGCGATGTCAAGATCAAAAGATCATTTCAGATGATAACCTTGCATATCCGCTGACAAAAGTGATTTCTCAGCATAAGCATGAGCGACCCGTACATAGTTCAGGTGTTGGACACTTGAGTGATTGGCTATAGGCCAATTGGGATATTGTTGGACAATTATGACCCATAGTATCACTGTTTGTAAAAGACATGGTGTTCTTTGTACAAATTAACTATGTGACAAAGGAAATTGCTCTTTTATAATTTGTAATTGGATTATTTGGATATATAAATGATAAAAGTCCATATGATTAGTATCAGATTAAAAAGATATGAGACAATATTAATCAACGAAAGTTTAATCATTAATATCCATAGTCGTAGTATTATCGAGACTGGACATCGATAATGCGGAATAGGCTAGTATTGCACTTGTGCGCATTATGGAAGCTTAACTGCATAGTTCTCATATATTTAAGTATTGGATACTTATGCAAGTGTGATATGAGGTTCTGTTAGCCGTTAGACCGGGAACAGCTTCGCTCTGGATAGACCCCTCGGAATCCCATTGGTAGTATGATTATGTGTCTATGGGAATCCGAATCAGGGTAGGTGTATTTGGTCTTAACCTGAGACTTACATCGCTAATACTTGCGATAATCAGTACGCTTTGGTTTTGGTCTTCCGGGGCTTTAACAGGTTCTGTGTACGCCTCTTCTGGGTATACTGAGAATTGTAGTGTATTGGGTGTGATGTCAAGATGGAAGTATCACTTCAGTCATATGGAGATGATGATCACGCAGGGATACAAAACTAGTACTCTTAAATGCTGCAGCTATCGGAATAATATGCTAGTCATGATTATCCGATTACAAAGACTAGTTGCTAGTGATCCGATATATGCTTCGTACGGGGCAGACACAATTCCAGCCCCAAGTCTAGCATGTGACATCTGATACTGGATCGTAATATGTAATACATTGTATACTACGCCTGATATAGATTATATATATTCCATGTTGAATATATTTCTGGAGAATTGGGTAGGCACGGTGCTTTGCTAGAAGCCAACCATGTCTTTTAAATCGGTAAGAACGTGGTACCGGGTACGCACGTGTCGGATAGTCCGACAACCGCATTTACTGCCAAGATATTCATGAAGCTCTTGGTTCGCTTCCCAAAGATTCACCGATGACATTTGACTCTAACAGAATTAATCTGGGATTAATTATGAGAGAGAAAATTAATCTAGGATTAATTGCGGTAAGAATTAATTTGGGATTAATTCGTCGAGAAGAGAGAACGCGATTAATTTGGAATTAATCGGCAAAGTAAATTTAATAGTTAAATTGGATTTTACTATTTAATTTATTTATTTGGACTAAAATAATATATTGGATATATTAATTGAAATTGGATTTCAATACGGAATTAAAATTGGATTTTAATTCAAGTGAACGAATTAATTTGGAATTAATTCATTAGCGACTTTCGTAATAATTTTGCGAGACATTATTATTTAATTAAATTGGATTTAATTATTTAGCGATGGAAAATTTGTTTAGTCGAATTAAACAAACCGGGCTCAAAGTGTGTTGTGTATGCCAACTTGAATTTTGAATTCAAAAGTGGGTGGGACCCACAACTTGAAAGGATTTTAAGGCGGAAATCCGGTAATGCAGCGGAACAGTGGAAAATCAAAATATTCCGATTTCAAAACTTTTTCTCGGATTAATTAAATAAAATTATTTATTTAATTACCCAATTATTAAATTATGAAAAATTACACAAGAAATCAAATTTTTATGTAATTACCCCAAAACTTTACATTTTGTTCAATTTAATCCTAAATTGTTCAAAACAATTTTGGATGATTCTAAATCATTACTAAGATGATTCTAACATGTCATACATATCAAAATTCAAAATGCAACATGAAACCCCAAAAACCTTGCCCAAGGCCGAGAGCCTCCAAGCATGATATAATGTGCATTTTACACTTTCAATGTTCAAAACACATCAAGATGATATCCAATCAACATAAGATTTTATATGTATCATATACACATCCAAATACACAACATAAATGAAAATCCCCAAATTTGGAAGTGATCTTAAACCCTAATTTTTCAATTTCATCAAATTGGACAAATTAGACCAAATTAGTAAAATCCAACACTTCAATCATGTTTCTTCCACACCAATCAAGCCTCACCACAATGAAACAACTATAGAACAAATCTAGGTCATTTAAGGGTGGGTCAATAACTCTAGAATGACAACAAGTTTCTTAAACTATCAAAAGAATGTTTGTTAACATATTAGAAGCATTATATGACCATTATACATGCTCAACCCTATCCAAAACTTCCATCCTCCAAAAATAAAAAGAATAAAGAATAGAAAAACATAAGAACATCACAAGATGAAGCCCACAACAAGAGGAACATTTTTCTCTCTAATGGTAAGTTGGAAATACTTACTAAATTCTAAGCTTTTCTTTCTCTCAAGCTTCTTTGTCTTCTTTTAATGGAGTTTTAGGTGAGTGTTTTTAAGTTAATGAAACCCTAAAATGAAACAAACAATTTATACTCCACCAACAAGCCATGGCCGAAAATTGTAATACCAAATATCTAGATATTTTGATTTCTGTTTCATTTAATTTTGCCTTTATCAACTTGTTACTTTAATCATTAAACCATTTAATGTAATAAAGCAAGTCAACAATTGCAACTTAGTCATTAAAATAAATATCATATCTAAAGATATTTATATTTTTAATTAATTTAATTATTTAACAATTAAATAATTAAATAATTATTTATATACAAATATATTAAATATATGTATTATACTTACATTAAATATAAAATACATATATATATTTATGATATTAGTCAAATATATCAATTTGACAATTGATTAATGTGTATTCGAATTAATCCATCATTAAATGCAAATACACAAAAATTAGGATTGACTATCGGGTCCTACACATGTACTTTTGCGTTTAACATTTAAACCAATTATAAATAATTAGTATTATTTATAAATATTGCCCTAGTGCTCTACGAGTATATTTCATTAGTGAGACTCTCTAGGTTCAGGCATATCCGTCACGAAATCCAATTCGTGTTCATAATTTATCCATTCGTAAATTATAACGACCACAGATAAACTCGTTGAATCATACAGGTCGAGGTCATGGCAAATGTATAATTCCTCCGTCACAGATATCCAGATATATCCTAGAGATATAGATGTAAACATCAAAACTCTATGGGGACAATCCCGTCGACGTCTCTATTAGTAATCTCAAAAAGAATATTTAGAACTGACTTCTAAAATATACCACGGGCCCATGGTTTTTATCTGATTGCTAATCATATGGACTACCTATGCTCTGTACGCAGAACTGACAGATCCTATCTCGATACACACAAGACACCCTGAGGATATATCCACACCCAACGAACATGCGGAGGTCTGATCTAAATAGATCGGTGACGTGACTGCCATCTAAGTGTGGAAGATGTCTCATGTGCCCACAGTGGTATCTCAAGTCGAAGAATCACAAGTGCTACTCAACCGAGAAGATTCTTATGACGTTGGTGTACCATCCATTAAGAATCTTGGTGAGTCGTTCAGTGTTTATCCGCCATAAATACCTACATGTCTATACTAGTCTCCAAGACTTATGGTTCATTGAGAAACCATTGGAATTATATATTCTAGTATACGACATGTACCGGTCTCAACGGGTTTACTTTATTGACCAAGTAGTGTAAACCTTGACCAAGAATTGTCTAAGAATGACAACGTCGGGATACAACTCAATATCAGTTGCGACGCTTTTGCAACAGCATCATGACTAGTCATTCTAAGGTCATTACGTCTTTACCATATTAAAAGATACATTATATTATAGAAACTGCATATATTATTCATAGTAAAACGTTTTTACAGTAGTATTCATAAAGAAATACAACCGGGAATCGGCGCTCTGAGCACCAACCCCAACAAAACTCCCACTTGCTCTAGTGCCAATAACGATTGTATCTAATACCTATAGACCCACGTGTTTATCAAACAACTTCGAAGGTATGGCATTCGTCAGCGGGTCTGCTAGATTATCTTCACTCGGAACCTTGCACACGACAATATCCACTCGCGACACAATCTCTCGAATGATGTGGTACTTTCGTTCCACAAGCTTCGACTTCTGATGAGCCCTCGGTTCCTTTTCTTGCGCAATGGCTCTAGTATTATCACAGTATAACGGAATCACATTCTCGATACTTGGGATAACTCCCAATTCTGTGATAAAGTTCTTTATCCACGCAGCTTCTTTTGCAGCTTCAGAAGCTGCAATATATTCCGTCTCAGTGGCGGAATCTGCTGTTGACCCTGTTTGGAACTCTTCCAACAAACGGCTCCTCCGTTAAGGGTAAATATGAATCCAGATGTAGACTTTCTATCATCGGGATCCGATTAGAAATCGAAATCCATATACCTGTTAACTTGCAGTTCGTTTCCTCCATAAATTATCAACTTATCCTTAGTATCTTTAAGATACTTCAGGATATGTTTAATGGCCATCAAATGGTCATTACCTGGATTGGACTGATATCGACTAGTTACGCTAACAGCGAAACTGATATCAGGCCTTGTACATAACATGGCATACATTATGTTACCCAAACACGAAGCATAAGGTTGGTTAGTGTGGGACACAGAAACTGGACGACGCATGCTGTCCTAGGCTCGCGGCCTTCTTGGGAGTACGGAGTAGCCACATGGGACTAAATCGGAGAATAATGGAGTCGCCACCCGGTGTGAACCAGGAAAATGAGATTTAAGGCCGCACTCACCCCTCGCAAGGGAAGACTTCAAACCGTTGGGTTCGGAATGGTCCCTTACTTATGTCACTTGTAATGAAAAGATTTATGTAATAATTTAATCAAGTTTAAGTAACACTTATTTCCAAGAGTATCATGCTTCTAAATTCACATGTACAAGATAAAACTTACACCTAAATTTACATTTATTTCACATCTAAGATTGCATGCTTGAAAGTACATCAAAGTAGCAACGAACATACAACTTCATTGGCATATTATATTCACGAAAGACACAGGCACACACGCTAACCACACAAGCACACATGTGAGCACCTTTCCAAGTGGTACGTGGAATTGTATCCCAAGTACATACCGCACTACCGTCCATTCGGAATCGGCTACGGAATTTATGTCTGGGTTTCCATCCGATATACCACAAGAAATAATACGCAAATGCTATCATGACATAGATATATGAATTGTAATACGATACGTTGAGCCAAGACGAAGGTAAATGATGTAACCAATGGGATAAACATGCTTTTCACTATGATGCATACAAATATAAGAATGACTATATGAGATTTCATAATACATGCATGAATGGTATAGTTGACCTTATGTGAGAGTTGTGAGTGTGTGCGTGAGTGCAAGGGGCTTTCGCATGAAGGGTTCGGTTTAGGGTTTTATGAGGCAGTGAAGAGATGACTAAACTGGCTGTGAGAGGCGTAGAACTGGGCAGTGAGGAGTGTTGGATTGTGGCAGTTTTTAGGGGGGTAATGCGCGTTAGGCTTGAGTTGAGGCATGGCTGTGAACGTG
Organism: Zanthoxylum bungeanum; assembly: GCA_019454045.1. Lineage (NCBI taxonomy): Eukaryota > Viridiplantae > Streptophyta > Magnoliopsida > Sapindales > Rutaceae > Zanthoxylum > Zanthoxylum bungeanum. Next base: position 57,323 of record SKCR01042760.1, read on the forward strand.
TTTTGGGGGGGTGTGGCATTAGCGTAAGGGTGTGGCTAAGGGGCTGTTTTAGTGCGCTACGTTGAGGCAGTATGTAAGGCTGTGATTGTGAACGTGCAGGGTGAGGTTACGTGTTGATGAAAAAGAGCTGCTTATGGTTTTTTGTGTGATGCGTGGCTGAAGGAGTGGTTAGCGTGAAGGATGGGACTTTGTGCGTGTGCGTTAAGGGGGCTTCAAGGTGTGATGGGCTAGGAATATGGGTACACCAATGACGATAGGTCGAGCCAAGATAGGGACAAACGATGCAATCAATAGATGAAAGACACGGCAAATATCGTGGTAAAAGTAGCCTTTTTCTTCCAAAATAAAGAACCTTTTAATCCAACACAATAAGCCCATGCGCCTTTCGTTACAATGCATACAAAGATAAAGATAACTATATAAAATTCTGTATACCTGATTGAACACATCTTACATTCAACCGAGCATATATCAACCGGCGCGGCAAAGTATCATGGTAAAGGATTTTAACCCCTCCAAATGGGGACCTTTAATCCGACTTACTAAGCCCATGCGCTCGATCGTATCATGCATACAAAATAAAGACAATCATATCAAACTTAGTATGTCCGATTGAACATATCTTACATCCAACCGAACACACATCAACCGGCGCGGCAGAGCATCGTGGTAAAGGATTTTAACCCCTCCAAATAGGGGACCTTTAATCCGACTTACTAAGCCCATGCGCTCGATCGCATCATACATACAAAAATAAAGACAATCACATCAAACTTAGTATGCCTGATTGAACATATCTCACATTCAACCGAACACACATCAACCGGCGCGGCAAAGCATCGTGGAAAAGGATTTTAACCCCTCCAAATAGGGGACCTTTAATCCGACTTACTAAGCTCATGCGCTCGATTGTATCATGCATACAAATAACATACGGAATTTAAATGACGAAAAATAATTAAATCAAAGCAATATAAAGCAAAAGAAAACGTCGTTTACTCAAGCGGTATGTGGAGTTGTATCCCGAGTACAGATCATACTACCGTCCATTCAGAATCGGCTATGAAATTTATGTCCAGGTTTCCATCCGATATACCGCGAGAGTTGACACATCTTTCGTTTTATTCCAACGCCACAACATACAATATCTCATAATCCATGCATATTTATCTACTTAAGGGCCACAACATGCATTTCGACATAACAATCATGCAAGCAATACTCAATAAATAATACAAATAAAACAGAAAACGAATGTGGAAAATACCCTCAGGTCTAACCTTTTATGTCGACTTTCGAACTCGCATTTCTCGGCCGTCGGAAGGGCTATCACACCGTAACTTTTCTGGTTCACTGGTTTGCATTTTACCTCGCTGTTTCGCTGCTCAAGCTACAATTTTGACTCCTCGCGGTTTCGCTGTCGTATTATTGGTCACTGTTTTAAGTGTATAGGGGACTGTTTTGGGTGTTTTTTTATGGGTTTTAAGTGCAGTATTTTTGTCACTGGTTTGGGGATTTTATGGACTGTTTTGAGGGCTAATATTTTCGGTAATAATGCAGTTTTTTTAGGGCAGTTTTCGGTAATACTAGGGCTAAAAGAAGTGCAGTTTTTTGGTAATGCAGGGAGGTTTATGGGGCTGTTGTTACGGTGATATATGGAGGGTTATGGGCTGCTGTTTTGGTGTGCAAGGGGGCTACTGTATTGGTGTGTTTTTCGGTGATGTGAGGGAGGCTTATGGGGCTGTGTTTTTCGGTCAAGTATGGGAAGGAGATGAAGAGAAATTTTTATATTTTGTTTAATATGCGTGAATGGAGAGCTTGGAGAGGGGCTTGGAAATTCTTTGCTTCTTTATTTCTTGTGATGGGCGTAAACTAGGAGAGGGGAATGCCTTGGAGAGGGGTGTGTTGTGGTTATATAGAGAAGGCTAGGGCTTCACCTTGTCTCACAAGGAATAGGATTTGGCATAAATGGAGGATTTGATTTGGTATCCAACAAGGAAAAGATTAGATTGAGGGGGGACAAATTTAGTTCAATTAGGAATACAATATATTTGATTGGTTAGGATTATGCATTTAATTTGTTAGATTAGGAAGTCAATATTTTTTATTTGTTATGATTGATTTTAATTAGGCATGGCATCTTCTTAATTTAGTATGTGATTTTGTTTAGTTAGGAAGTTAATATATTTGATTTGTCCAAATTAGGTATGATTATATATTATGTTTTAATTAATTGGTCAATGGCTTAAAATATTTTATTTAATTCAAATACATTATCTAATTAATATTTAATCTAATATTTTATTTAATTTGGTTGTAATTAGGGTGATTGGGCGTGTGGGCTTTTGGTGTGGGCTTATGGGCTTTTGGTTGGTGGGTTTGGTTTGTGTGGACAAGGGTGTGGGCTTGCGGGGGTTTTGGGTCAAGGCAAAGGGGCTTGCGAGGATTTTGGGCCGAGGTTGGGTGATTTGTGAGTGTTTTGGGCCAGGAATAATTTTTAAAACGGAAAACCAACAAATAACCCGAAGCTAAACCAGTGAACTTAATCCGAATATGAGTCAATTCTTGACTCCTCCCTTTCGACGTCCGTTTCCCGGGGTTTCCGCGACTTAAAAGGTAGTGCCTCCAACTGAGACTCATAATCGGGTTTCACATGCAAAAATGCAATGCCTACAGTCACCCCCACTTTGATGGGACTTGTGCAGTGTGTGACTTTGAACAATCCTATCAAAGTTATGCAATGCATTTTCACTTACCTGGCTCGTCTGCTGCCTCGAGCTGAGTGGTGCTGCTGCAGTGGACCTCGATCCTGGGACGCATCCCGATAACTGCAACTAACAACGGGGGCACCTCGACCCTGGGTACTTCGACCCAATACCGCTAACAATAGGTACCTCGCCCTCAATATGATGATGTGTGTGGGCACCTCGACCCTGGGACGCATCCCGGAACTACAACCGACAACGGAGGCACCTCGACCCTGAGCACCTCGACCCAACACCGCTGACAATAGGGATCTCGCCCTCAAACTGATGATGTAGTGGGCACCTCGACCCTGGGACGCATCCCGGAACTACAACCGACAACGGGGGCACCTCGACCCCAACACTGCTGACAATAGGGACCTCGCCCTCAAACTGATGATGATGTGGGGCTTCGCCCCCAAGCCGAAATGGGCCTCACCCCCTGGGACTTATCCCCAAAAATGAAAACTACGCTGACGATGTTGGCTCATTTCTGCAGCTTTCTCTTTTCTTCGAACCTGCGAACACAAAACAAAAACAAACACGGAAAGAATGCAATGTTACGTGTATGCATGAATGATTTTCCTACTTAGTTGGGTTAGGTCTTCTGCCAATTCCCTTGGTGACCGCTCGGTCCTTTCTCGCTCAGGCAAAGTACTGTTTCAATTTGTCCACGTTGATCAGCTCGGTGAACTCGTTTCCTTCCAAGTCTGATAGCTTCACTGCTCCATTTCCCATTACCTTCTGCACTATTTAAGGTCTTTCCCAGTTAGGTCTGAATTTTCCTCTCGGATCTGTCGTCGACAGCATCGACTGCTTAAGTACCAAATCACCCTTTCTGATCTTGGTGGAGCGTACTTTCTTGTTGAATGCTCGGGCTAGTCTCTTCTGATACAACTGCATGTGATACAAAGACTTCGTTCTCTTCTCATCCAGCAGTGCTAACTGATCAAACCTCTGTGCGGCCCATTCTGGTTGCGGTAATTCTGCCTCTGCTAAAACCCTCATGGACTGTATTTCCACTTCTACTGGCAATACTGCTTCCATTCCATAGACCAAAGAGTAAGGTGTGGCCCATGTTGCTGTTCTTACTGATGTTCTGTACCTCCACAAAGCATACGGTAATTTCTCGGCCCAATCTCTGCAATTTTCTGTCATCTTGGCTAAAATCGTCTTTATAGTCTTGTTGGCTGCCTCAACTGCCCCATTTGCCTGCGGCCTGTACGATGATGACTTGTGGTGGCCTATCTCATACCTCTGTAACATTGCATTCGTCTCCCTTTGAAACTGAACTCCGTTGTCTTTCACTACATGATGCGGCATACCATACCGACAAATGAGGTTCTGAGCTATAAACTTTGCCATCTGTTTTGCTGTAACATTACGGAATGATTCGGCTTCCACCCACTTCGAGAAGTAATCTACTGCCACTACTATGAAGCGATGCCCATTGATGCATTCGGTCAAATTTCCCCAATCATATCAATCCCCCATGCTGAGAAAGGCCACGGCTCTGACAACCCGTGCAACTCTGTGTGCGGTAAGTGATTCAAATTACCATGTGCTTGACAGTCATGACAGTGCTTTACCATCTTTGCGCAGTCTGTTTCCATGGTTGACCAATAAAAACCTTGTCTCACTATCTTGCGGGACAGATTCAACCCATTCATGTGCGGACCACATACCCCGGCGTGTATTTCTTCCATTACATGTTGAGCTTCTTCTTTTCTCAAACACTTCAACTGAATACCGTTTGCTTGCCTCTTGTACAGTTCCCATTTCAAAGTCACATACTGGGAAGCTAACTTCTGAATGGCTATTCTGTCTTTTCTGCCTGCCCCTTCCGGGAGTTCACCATGTTCCAGATACCTCTGAATGTCATAATACCAAGGTTTACCATCGTCGACCTCAACTTCCAGAATTCTTTCTATCTCATAAACAGGTCTGCTTGTTGTTGTCAGTATCAACGGTCTCATCACTAACTTTTCTGGATTTTCCCAAGTTGCTGCAAGTGTAGCCAATGCATATGCCATATGATTTTCTTCTCTCGGTAAGTGCTGAAACTTACACTCGGGGATAACCTGTGCAAATTTTCTGAGGTGAAAAAGGTAAGGTTTCAACCGTTCTTCTTTCAATTCCCATTCTCCTCGCATCTGCTGGACCACCAACATAGAATCTCCGTAGACTTCCACACTCCCGGCCTTCAAGGCTATCAATGCCGTCAAACCAAAAGCACATGCTTCATACTCGGCCATGTTGTTAGTCACTCTGAATGTCAACCTCTTGGCCAAAGGCAAAGTATCTCCCTCGAGGGTCACTATCACGATCCCAATTCCATCTCCCTTGTAATTCACTGCTCCGTCAAAATACATCTTCCATCTCTGGACTGTTATTGCTTGGATCTCTTCATCTGGAAATTCAAACTTATAATGATCCCCCTCAACAGGTTGCAATGCCAGAAACTCTGCTACTGCTCGCCCTTTGATCACTTTGGAGGTGAGATACTCAATGTCAAACTCTGTCAGCAATACCAACCATCTGCCCAATTTTCCCACTAGTGAAGGCACCGAATGAAGATACTTCAGAGGATTTTCCTTTGCCACTACATGGATCTTGTATGACTGGAAATAATGCCGTAATTTTCTGGAAGCCCATACCATTGCAAGACAGATCTTCTCAACTTCTTGATATCGAGCCTCATACGGGAGCATCTTCTTACTCAGATAATAGGCTGCATGTTCTACCCTTGTCTCATCAGCCTGTACCATCATTGCCCCCAGTGCTTCTGATTCTATAGCCAAATACAATATCAAAGGTCTGCCCATTCTCGGAGGTTTCAATACAAGAGGCTTTACCAAGTACTCTCTGATTTTTTCAAAGGCTGTCTGACACTGTTTATTCCATCTCACCGGCTGATCTTTTCTCAACAGTTTGAAGATAGGCTCACATACTGATGTCAACTTGGCGATGAACCGACTGATGTACTGAATCTTCCCCAAGAATGCTCTGACTTCTTTTTCTGTCTTCGGTGCAGGCATTTTTGTGATTGCCTTGATCTTTTTGGAGTCTACCTCTATTCCGCCCATTCCCACTGTATGACCAAGGAATTTCCTTAATGTCACCCCAAACACACATTTCTTGGGATTAAGCTGCAGGTTGTATCTGTCAACTCTCTGAAGGAACCTTTCCAGTGCTTCAATATGCCCAACTCTTGTCTCTGATTTCACCATCATGTCATCGACATGCACCTCAATCTATTTGTGAATCAAGTCGTGGAAAAGTGTAGTGGCCATCCGCTGATAAGTAGCCCCCGCATTCTTAAGCCCAAACGGCATAACCTTGTAACAATAAGTACCACACTCAGTAACAAATGCAGTCTTATGTTTGTCTTCCTCAGCCATGAGAACCTGATTGTAACCTGAAAATCCATCTGCAAATGAATACATGGCACATAAAGCCGCACTATCAACTAGAACATCTATATGCGGCAGAGGAAAATCATCTTTCAGACAAGCCTTGTTGAGATCTTGTAGTCTACACACATTCTGACCTTCCTGTCTTTCTATGGCACCAGCACTATATTAGCCAACCACTCAGGATACTTTACTACTTCCAGGAACCCCACACCTATCTGTTTCTTAACCTCCTCCCTAACTTTCTCAGCCCATTCTGGTCTCATCCGTCGGAGTTTCTGTTTTACTGGCCTCATATTTGGATAAGTTGGTATTGTGTGCTGGGCAATGTTTTTGTCTACCCCAGGCATGTCCTCATAGGACCAAGCAAGCACTTTGGCATATCTGACCAACACTTCTTCTAGTTTCTCCCTCTCTTCGGAGGTTACTTCACTTGCAATCAGAATTTCCTTGGGGTTCTCAAGTGTACCCAAGTTAAATGCAGTAGTTCTGGCTGAACTGATGTCAAATATGTTTGATTCGTGCAGAGTAAATGGAAATGACTCAGGCAAGTAAGCAAAAGAAATGTCTTTATTATTGGATAATGTGGAAGTACATTCAAACAAATCAGGAAGGTAAATGTCTTCATCATCTATAGACACTTCTTCCTCTGTAATCAAGTCTTCCTCAGGCTTTTCGTCCTCTCCCAGAGTCAGGCTCTCCAACTTCAGTAGTTCTTCCTCTCAATTCTCTTCTTCTTTCTCCACAATTTCTTCAACTATCAGCTTCTTACCCAACATATCCTGGAAGATCTCAAACCCATGTACCACAATTCCATTAACTTCCACATGTTCAGGCTCCCTTGATACCCTGAAGCTTTCACAAAACACTCCATCAGTTTCAGGCCCTTTTTCTTGACTTTCGGTTCTTCTTCATCAGATTTGTACCCCAAACCTTTCCAATTAGTCTGTCCTCTGAAATCTGGCAATTTTAAACCTTCACCCAGCTCAAACTTCATTTTTTCATGATCCTAGCCACCCTAGGATCCACCCATTCCTCAAAAGTAGCTGACACCTGAAACCTCGTGAAAGGTTGTATCTCCAAGGCGGCCACGACATTATCTACCTCAGCCTGGATAGTAACAACTTCTCCCTCATACGGGAACTTGATCATCTGATGTAAAGTGGAAGGCACGCCCCCAAGTTTGTGAAACCAAGGCCTTCCTAACAACAAGGCAAAATGGCTGGGATGTCCAGCACTGTAAACTCAACTTCATCTTCAATAGGGCCTACCTTGACCATAGCCACAAAAGTACCCTCGACTCCCCTTTTACTGTCATCATAAGCCTTAATAGTCATGCTGGAGGGGTCCAAGTCTGTTGCTTTCATACCCAATCTCACCAGAATTTTCAGCTGGCACACATTGATGGACGAACCATCATCCACCATCACACATGAAGTGTTCTTGCCCCTCACCTCGGCCCTGATAAATAGAGGCCTATTATGATTTCTTCCCTCCGCCGGGAGTTCATCCTCAGAAAAAGATATATGCAAAACTTCTTTCTAAACTAACCCAACAAACATTGCAGGGTTGGCATCTTCCGATACCACAATCTTGCTCAAGGCCTCAACCATGGCCTGCCTATGCTCCCGAGATGCACATAACAGTTCCCAGATACTCACTTGTGCTCTAGTCTTCCTCAATTGCCTCAGCACTATATCCCCATCAGTATTTTCTGCAGTCTCAACCACTTCTCTACCATCTGTCAAAACTTCCTTACCCTTCTCCGCCATATCATTGTAAAAACGACCATTGCGCGTCATTCCCCTTACTTCTTCCTCATCACTTCTAGAGAAATTAAGCCAAAAGTTTTTCCCCTGCTCAGTCTCATCTTCACTAGTATTATCCCAGATTCCCAGGCAAAAGGCTTGAGGGTGAAAGAATTTTAGGACAAGGTCTTCTGGGAGGCCAGAATTGATCATATAGGCTGGTGGTGGTACGGCACGGTAGTTAGGTAAGGGGTTTCTGTGTGTGTCAGGCTGTTCTGTTTCTGGGTAAGGTATTTTCTTGGAGTCTATCAGGTCTTGGATTTCATGGCGGAGTCGGGCGCAATTGTCAGTGTCATGGCCCTTTTGTTGGTGAAAGTGACAGTAAAGACTTAGGTTATAATGTGATGGTGGGGGATTGGGTAATGGTTTGGCTTCTAGGGGTGACAGAAGTCCTTGTCTCTTCAACTTCTCCAATACCTTGGACAAGGGCCTACCAAGTTGGAGAATCTCCGGTTCCGGATAGCGGCAATCTCACAGCAGAAACGGGCTTTGTTCCCGATGTCCCCCCAATGGGCCTCCTGTTCAGACCATAGAATTTTCTGTTTTCGGCCTCTTCTTCCTCAATATCCATGACAGTTTCCCTCAACTGCCGAAAATTAGTAATCATGGAGGTCATCCTCCTTAGCTTCCCATAGATGGAGGGCTTGGTGCCTTTGATGATCATTTTAATCTGGTCCTTCTCTGAGGGCCTAGTTTGCATTTTCAACAACTGACCCCTCCACCGGTCCACATACTCCTTAAAACTCTCCTCTAATTTCTGCTTAACATTCTCCAGATCACGGAGTGACAGATCGATCTCTAGGTCAGTGACATACTGTTTCAGGAAAGCATCAGCCAACTCCCTCCAATCTTCCTTCACTTTCTTCTCCAAACTGTGGTACCACACCACGGGAGCTCCCTCGAGCGACATTCCAAACATTTTCTGCCTTGGCGTTGAGATAAGCCAACTAAACTCATGACTATGCAAACTGTCGGAGATGCACCCTTGGATCCCTATTCTCGTTAAACTTAGCCATATCAGGCATCTTGAACTGTGCCGGCAACCGTTCCTCGAAAGTCAGTGTGTCATAATCCAGCAAATCCTCATTCTTACCCCTCATCTTGCGGGTAACTGACTCAACCTGATCAACCTGAAGTTTCTGTAACTCTGCCTGAGACCCAGATACTCTGCCTGTTGCATACTCTGCCATATCATCATCAAAAGTGGGGATATCATCCCCCAACCCATTCGGAGGATCCTCACGCCTCACATTCTCAGATTTCCCCAGCACAGGGCACAGCCATACCAGCCATAGCAGTAGTCAAGGCTTGTAACTGTTCAGTAATCTTGGCGAGACCGTTCTCTAACTGATCCATACGAGATACCTCATTACCGGATTCACTCATGACTGTTACTGTTCTTTTAATGAGCCTTGTTCTTCTCTAACCCAAACGGTATCTATGATGTCTTTTTGAGACATAGAAGGTGTTAACATGACATATGCATGTAATGTATATATCATACTAAATCAACTAAAATTTCCAAAAAAATCGGCCCATTATCATTTTAGAAGCTTTTGGCTAACGGTCATAGGAGTGAACTCGTCCCAGTTTAAATGGCCCAACGAGTACACATCTCATGGCAAGGAGCCCAACTAATTCCAAATGGTAATGTTTCTTTAGCCCAATCATCATAAAATACGTTCTTGTCCCAGTTTAAATGGCCCAACAAGCCAATATCCCATGACAAATGGTCCAAATGGATCCAAACGACGATGTTCCCAAACACAAGCATAAAAGAAAGATAATGTAAACATAAAACAATGATTTCTACATAATGGCCCATCAACATTTCAGAAGCTTTGGGCCTAATGGTCATAAGGTACGAACTCGCCCCAGTTTAAATGGCCCAGCATGTTCGCATTTCTGACAATAGTCCAACTGCATCCAAATGAGGATGGTCCACAAGCACATATTCAAGGAAATAATTGTTACTTTAACCATACAAATCCGGTTTATGGGTGGGTTCGCAAGAGTGTAGACAAAGGCTCTCAACGGCGAAGGATGGCCCACAACTAGGTCTCCCCAATCAAGGGTTCGAGCGACCAAGTGAGCGCACCTTTTTTTATACACTAAGGTACGTGCCAATGAGCTATGGTGTGTGACTGACTGTCAAATGAATTTCCCGTTGTAGATTCCCCAGAGGGAGGGTGGAGCGAGGCTCTCTTAAGTACCCTAGCCTCTTAGGCTCTTATCGCTTGGTGACAGGAATAAACAACGAGTCCTCCAAATTTAGCCCATCACAATAGGCTAAGGGTAGATGGCCATATAGGTGCCTTCACAGCTTTTCCTTCTAGGAAGGTAGTGAATGAAGAAAGACACCAAACCATTACCTAGCCTCAAGATGCCCTTGATTAAACCCTCATTTTATCCACTATAGACACGGTAAATTAAAACATAAATCCAAACATTACAAGACAATATTTCGGGGCCGATTCTCTATCCCCAGTGGAGTCGCCAGACTGTGGGACATAGAAACTGGACGACGCATGATGTCCTAGGCTCGCGGCCTTCTTGGGAGTACGGAGTAGCCACGGGGGACTAAACCGGAGAATAATGGAGTCGCCACCCGGTGTGAACCGGGAAAATGAGATTTAAGGCCGCACTCACCCCTCGCAAGGGAAGACCTCAAACCGTTGGGTTCGGAATGGTCCCTTACTTATGTCACTTGTAATGAAAGGATTTATGTAATAATTTAATCAAGTTTAAGTAACACTTATTTCCAAAAGTATCATGCTTCTAAATTCACATGTACAAGATAAAACTTACACCTAAATTTACATATATTTCACATCTAAGATTGCATGCTTGAAAGTACATCAAAGTAGCAACGAACGTACAACTTCATTGGCATATTATATTCACGAAAGACACAGGCACACACCCTAACCACACAAGCACACATGTGAGCACCTTTCCAAGTGGTACGTGGAATTGTATCCCAAGTACATACCGCACTACCGTCCATTCGGAATCGGCTACGGAATTTATGTCTGGGTTTCCATCCGATATACCACAAGAAATAATACTCAAATGCTATCATGACATAGATATATGAATTGTAATACGATACGTTGAGCCCAGACGAAGGTAAATGATGTAACCAATGGGATAAACATGCTTTTCACTATGATGCATACAAAGATAAGAATGACTATATGGGATTTCATAATACATGCATGAATTGTATAGTTGACTTTATGTGAAAGTTGTGAGTGTGTGCGTGAGTGCAAGGGGCTGTCGCATGAAGGGTTCGGTTTAGGGTTTTATGAGGCAGTGAAGAGATGACTAAACTGGGCAGTGAGAGGCGTAGAACTGGGTGCGCTACGTTGAGGCAGTATGTAAGTCAATATTTTTTATTTGTTATGATTGATTTTAATTAGGCATGGCATCTTTTTAATTTAGTATGTGATTTTGTTTAGTTAGGAAGTTAATATATTTGATTTTTCCAAATTAGGTATGATTATATATTATGTTTTATTTAATTGGTAAATGGCTTAAAATATTTTATTTAATTCAAATACATTATCTAATTAATATTTAATCTAATATTTTATTTAATTTGGGTGTAATTAGGGTGATTGGGCGTGTGGGCTTTTGGTGTGGGCGTGTGGGCTTTTGGTTGGTGGGTTTGGTTTGTGTGGACAATGTGTGTGGGCTTGCGGGGGTTTTGGGTCAAGGCAAAGGGGCTTGCGAGGATTTTGGGCCGAGGTTAGGTGATTTGTGAGTGTTTTGGGCTAGGAATAATTTTTAAAACGGAAAACCAACAAGTAACCCGAAGCTAAACCAGTGAACTTAATCTGAATATGAGTCAATTCTTGACTCCTCCCTTCCGACGTCCGTTTCCCGCGGTTTCCGCGACTTAAAAGGTAGTGCCTCCAACTGAGACTCATCATCGGGTTTCACATGAAAAAATGCAATGCCTACAGTTAGACATTCTAACCATCTCATCTTCTGTTTGTGGACTCATCTTCTTTGAAAGATGAATCCCATGTCTGAACGGTATGTTTACTGTCTTACAGTTACTAAAATTATATCGTTCCAAGATCTTATCTATTTACGTTGAATCTATTTACGTTGATTGGGATAACCCAATTAGCCTCATTGGTCTATCTCTATAGAGTTTTATCCCTAAAATAGAGACGAGCGACAAGTCAAATAACTCATATGCCCACTCTTCCCTACCCGCCCGCTCTTAGCCTAGCCTCCAAAAAAAGCTAGGCTAAGCCGCTGGCGGAGTGGGATAGAGAGTGGGAGAGAGAGTGACTCACCAGGAGTGAGGCAAGAACGGGGTGAAAGAGCGGAGCGAAGCGCAATGGGAGCCATTAACTCAAGGATAAATAAATATATATCTCATATATATAAATGTAGCTAAGAGTTATCTTTAATACTTCTGAAGGAATTGAAAGAGGGGGAGGGGGCTCAGGGGAGGGGTTATCCCTCTCCAACCGAAGGCATAAGAAAACAGAGTTTAGAGCGAAAGCCGATCTCGTAGGAAGCTTCTTTCAGGTCCTTCATGGAGAAATTCTTACAGAGGTACGCTTTGACACTTTGTAACATACCTAAATCATTCCCAATGATTAGGATGTCATAAATATATAGGACTAAAAATACGACTATGCTCCCACTGGCCTTCTGATACACACATGATTCTTCTGAATTCTTGAGAAAATCAGACGATCGAATAATCTCGTCGAATCGAAGATTCCAACTTCGTGAAGCTTGTTTAAGTCCATAAATGGACTTCTTAAGCTTACATACCATACCCGAGTTTTCTCTGGACGCAAAACCTTCCGGCTGTTCCATATAGATTTTTTCATCAAGAAATCCATTTAGAAAAGCCGTTTTGACATCCATTTGCCAAATCTCGTAGTCATGATACGCAGCTATAGAAAGAAAAATCCGAATAGACTTAAGCATTGCTACTGGTGAAAAGTTTCATCGTACTCGACGCCAGGTCGTTGCGTGTAACCTTTTGCTACCAGTCGGGCCTTGTAAGTTTCAACCTTACCATCAGGCCCTCGCTTCCTCTTGTAAACACATTTACAACCGATAGGAACAATTCCTTCAGGAAGCGGAACCAAGTCCCAAACTTGATTCTCATGCATTGAGTCTATCTCGGATTTCATGGCACTTTGCCATTTCACGAAGTCGATGTCTAACATCGATTCTCTATAGGTAAAATGATCTGTCTCTTCAACTAAGAGAACATCTAGACTCTTTTCTTGTATCAAATACAAGTGTTTATGAGTTCTAGATACTATTTCTGATTCTTACGGAGTGTGTGTGTTGAAGGTCCTTCATCTACTTGAACTTCAGGTTCCTCCGTTGGTTCGTTGTTTTCAGGTTGGATTTCATCAAGTTTAACTTGTCTATGATTACCACCTTCTGACAAAAATTCTACTTCTAGAAATCTTACAAAGCGAGCTACGAACACATTTCGATGTTCGGTATCATAGAACAGATATCCCCTCCTATTCGAAAGATATCCGACAAACCTAAACTTTTTCCCTCGAGGCGAAAGCTTATCTTGCTGAGTCACCCTGACATAGGCAGAACAACCCCAAACCTTAATATAACTAAGATTTGGTCTCTTACCGAACCATATCTCATACGGTGTCGTAGGAACAGCTTTTGAAGGAATCTTATTCAAAAGATGTGCAGCTGTTAAAAGAGAGTAGCCTCATAAGAAATAGGGCAAATCTGTGAAACTCAACATCGATCGGACTATATCCAATAAAGTCAGATTTCTCCTCTCAGACACTCCATTGTGATGTAGAGTACCTGGAAGAGTATATTGAGCGAGAATCCCATTCTCTTTCATATAATCAATGAACTCACCACTCATATATTCTCCGCCTCGATCAGATCGAAGGCATTTAATATATTGACCAGTTTATTTTTCTACTTCATTTCGGAACTCTTTGAACTTTCAAAGGTTTCTGATTTATGTAGCATCAAATAGACATAACCGTACCGTGACAGATCATCGGTAAAGGTAACAAAGTACGAATAACCACTGTGAGCAGTCTGACTTAGTGGACCACATACATCAAAATGTACAAGTTCCAGTAAATTAGTGGCACAGTGTCCAACACCTGGAAATGAGGCTTTGGTCATCTTACCATGAATACACGATTCATAAGTTGGATAGGATTCAATGGTGAGATCAGGTATCAAACCATTCCTAACCAATTGGGTAAGGCGTTTAACGCCTATATGACCTAGCCGCATATGCCAAAGTTCAGTATTATTAACAGCAGGTAAACTACGTTTATTAACTCCAGTATTTAAAATATCTTTCGAAGTTTGCAATGTATAATGATCATGCTTATTTGGATAAAAAAGGATCTGAATATTACTTTTATCATATAAATACAAAGAACAGTTCTTAATATTGATACGATAACCTTATGTATCAAATACAAAAAGAGATATAATATTAGCTACACATCTAGGTACAAAATAACAGTCATTTAACAAAAGTGTCCCTTTCGGCAAAAGGGATCTCGCATACTCCCACTGCAACTACATCCAGTGAGTCCCCACTCCCGAATCGCAATTGCATCTCCCCAGGCTTCAGTTTCCTACTTTCCTTCATCACCTGCAATGAATTGCAAATGTGAATGGGACAAGCAGAATCTAAAATCCAGTTGGATGTAGCGGCTTCACAAGCCAAAGATATATCAATAACTGGAAAAATAAATGTACCTGATGTAGATGATATCTCCCTCCTCAGCTGGGAAATGTAATCAGGACAGTTCATTTTCCATTGCCCGACCTTGCTGCAGTGATGACACTTGTCGTCAGAAGCCGTCTTGGGCTTAGCTATCTTTGCCTGTGGTTGAGGACCGATACCCTTCTTCTTCCATTTCTTCTTATTTCCCTTTGACCAAGTCTGGGAAGAAGTAGAAAGTGAAGTGGGTCTATGAGGGCGAGTCGGTACTCCCTTCTTGAGGTCCTCTTCCACCGTGAGCAACATCCTATGCAGCTCTTGGTAGGTACTAGAAAATCTCGTTCATGTTGAAGTACATCACGAACTGGCGATAAGAAGCTGTGAGTGAACCAAGAATGACACTCCTACCCAGAATGTCATTCAGAATGAGATTATGTTGCCTCAATTGATCGATCAAATCGATCATCTGAAGAACACGCGGGCTAACAGCTTGCCCCTCATTAAATCGCGCATGGAACAGTTCTATTGTGACCTTGTGAACAACAACTTGTTCTTGGTTCTCAAACGATTGTCTTAATCGTGTCATCATACTATATGCATTTGGAACTGTTCCATGCGAATTCATCCAGGGAGTCCCCACTCCCGATTCGCAACTGCATCTCCCCAGACTTCAGTTTCCTACTTTCATTCAGCAGCTGCAACGAATTACAAATGTGAATGAGACAAGCAGAATCTAAAATCCAGTTGGATGTAGTGGCTTCACAAGCCAAAGATATATCAAGAACTGGAAAAATAAATGTACCTGATGTAGATGCTATATCCCTCCTCAGCTGGGTAATGTAATCAGGACAGTTCCTTTTCCATTGCCCGACCTTGCTGCAGTGATGGCACTTGTCGTCAGAAGCCCTATTGGGCTTAGCTATCTTTGCCTGGGGTTGAGGACCGATACCCTTCTTCTTCTTCCATTTCTTCTTCTTTCCTTTTGACCAAGTCTGGGAAGAAGTAGAAAGTGAAGTAGGTCTAGGAGGGCGAGTCGGTACTCCCTTCTTGAGGTCCTCTTCCGTCGTGAGCAACATCCTATGCAGCTCTTAGTAGGTACAGATAATCTCATTCATGTTGAAGTACATCACGAATTGGCGATAAGAAGCTGGGAGTGAACCAAGAATGACACTCCTACCGAGATTGTCATTCAGAATGAGATTATGTTGCCTCAATTGATCGATCAAATCGATCATCTGAAGAACATGCGGGCTAACAGCTTGCCCCTCATCCAATCGTGCATGGAACAGTTCCAATGTGACCTTGTGAACAACAACTTGTTCTTGGTTCTCAAACGATTGTCTTAATCGTGTCATCATATTATACGCATCTAACATGCCATAGTATTGTTTCTTGAGTCCTGGTGAAAGCGAACTTAAGATGTATGATTTAACTTTTAAATCATCATCCTTCCAAGCTTGGAGACTTCACGTTCTTCCTGGGTGTAGCGTCCTCTGCCAAAGCAAGAGGCAGTGGACCCTCAAGAACATATCTCAACTTCTCAGAATCGAGGACAATCCTCAGATCCAAATCCCAATCGGTGAAGTTCTCAGCGCTCTTGAGTTTGTTCGCATCAAGCATACGCGCAAACTGATTAGTGGATGGTGCCGCCATCGCAAATCTATCATATAGATCACGAAAAACGGTTAGCAGAAATTAAGCAGAGTTTCAATAATATCATAAACATAAACTAGATCATGAATTTTTAATCTAAAAATGCATCTCCCACTAAATCATGCAATACTGTAATCCCCAAACATAATAAAAAGATTTAATAATCAAATTAAATATAAATAGTGAAAGGTGGATCCCATGAATATATTTCAGCTCACAGAAGAGGCACGGTCTCGCCTACGTATATTCATCAGGTAGACAACTCATTTGTCAATCACTCACTAGTGACTCATGGGTTTCCAGTCCTGGTCGTTTCTCGTTGTGACTGCTAAGGCATGCCCACAAGGAGACGTACCAAAGTTAAACTTGTCAATGATAAACTCAAGCTACTTGCGTAACCCTGACAGCTAGGACACGTTCAGGATTCCACTTTCGCTTGAATTTATCTAGTAACTAATATACATTCGGCATGAATAAATCTCTATCGGCTACACCCTTACACCAGAGGCACGATCTCAAATGTAGTCATGGAGAAATATTCATAAATCGTATTGACAAGACGGACCATATAATATGCATCAAATACATAATTACATTTAAATCTTATTAATTAAGGATTTTCCGCTAAGTGTCATACACCCTAAATCTAATCAAATTAGATTAAAACATGCATGTATAAAGTTAAGAAAACATGATTAAACATTGAATTTAAAGGGCTAATCCTATTAGGGGGCCTAGAATCAGACTCGCTCTGATACCATTTTGAAAGGGTTTTAAGGCGGAAATCCAGTAATGGAGCGGAATAGTGAAAAATCAAAATTTTCCGATTTCAAAAATTTTTCTCGGATTAATTAAATAAAATTATTTATTTAATTACCCAATTATGAAAAATTACACAAGAAATCAAATTTTTGTGTAATATCAAATTGCCCAAAAACTTTGCATTTTGTTCATTTTAGTCCTAAATTGTTCAAAACAATTTTGGATGATTCTAAATCATTACTAAGATGATTCTAACATGTCATACATATCAAAATTCAAAATGCAACATGAAATCCCAAAAAACTTGCCCAAGGCCGAGAGCCTCCAAGCCTGATATAATATGCATTTTGCACTTTCAATGTTCAAAACACATCAAGATGATATCCAATCAACATAAGATTTTAAATGTATCATATATACATCCAAATACACAACATAAATGAAAATCCCCAAATTTGGAAGTGGTCTTAAACCCTGATTTTTCAATTTCATCAAATTGGACAAATTAGACCAAATTAGTAAAATTCAACACTTCAATCTTGTTTCTTCCACACCAATCAAGCCTCACCATAATGAAACAACTATAGAACAAATCTAGGTCATTTAAGGGTGGGTCAATAACTCTAGAATGGCAACAAGTTTCTTAAACTATCAAAAGAATGTTTGTTAACATATTAGAAGCATTCTATGACTTTTATACATGCTCAACCCTATCCAAAACTACCATCCTCCAAAAATACAAAGAATAAAGAATAGAAAAACATAAGAACATCACAAGATGAAGCCCACAATAAGAGGAACATTTTTCTCTCTAATGGTAAGTTGGAAATACTTACTAAATTCCAAGTTTTTCTTTCTCTCAAGCTTCTTTGTCTTCTTTTAATGGAGTTTTAGGTGAGTGTGTTTAAGTTAATGAAATCCTAAAATGAAACAAACAATTTATACTCCACCAACAAGCCTTGGCCGAAAATTGTAATACCAAATATCTAGATATTTTGATTTTTGTTTCATTTAATTTTGCCTTTATCAACCTGTTACTTTAATCATTACACCATTTAATGTAATAAAGCAAGTCAACAATTGCAACTTAGTCATTAAAATAAATATCATATCTAAAGATATTTATATTTTTAATTAATTTAATTATTTAACAATTAAATTATTAAATAATTATTTAAATATAAATATATTAAATATATGTATTATATTTATGATATTAGTCAAATATCTCAATTTGACAATTAATTAATGTGTATTCGAATTAATCCATCATTAAATGCAAATACATAAAAATTAGGAAATGACTATCGGGTCCCTACACATGTACTTTTGCGTTTAACCTTTAAACGACTTATAAATAATCAATATTATTTATAAATGTTGCCCTAGTGCTTTACAAGTATATTTCATTAGTGAGACTCTCTAGATTCAGGCATATCCATCACGAAATTCAATTTCGTGTCCATAATTTATCCACCCGTAAATTATGAAGACCACATATAAACTCGTTGAATCATACAGGTCGAGGTCATGGCAAATGTATAATTCCTCCGTCACAGATATTCGGATATATCCCAGAGATATAGATGTAAACGTCAAATCTCTATGGGGACAATCCCGTCGACGTCTCTATTAGCAATCTCAAAAAGAACATTTAGAACTGACTTCTAAAATGTACCCCGGGCCCATGGTTTTTATCGGATTGCTAATCATATGGACTACCTATGCTCTTTACACAGAACTGGCGGATCCTATCTCGATACACACAGGACACCGTGAGGATCTATCCACACCCAACGAACAAGCGGAGGTCTGATCTAAATAGATCAGTGACGTGACTGCCATCTAAGTGTGGAAGATGTATCATGCGCCCACAGTGGTATCTCAAGTCGAAGAATCACAAGTGCTACTCAACCCGAGAAGATTCTTACTGACGTTGGTGTACCATCCATTAAGAATCTTCGGTGAGTCGTTCAGTGTTTATCCGTCATAAACACCTACACGTCTAAACTAGTCTCCACGACTTATGGTTCATTGAGAAACCATTGGAATCATATATTCCAGTATACAACATGTACCGGTCTCAACGGGTTTACTTTATTGACCAAGTAGTGTAAACCTTGACCCGGAACTGTCTAAGAATGACAACGTCATGATACAACTCAATGTCAGTTGCAACGCTTTTGCAACAACATCATGACTAGTCATTCTAAGGTCATTACGTCTTTACCATATTAAAAGATAAATTATATTATAGAAACTGCATATATTATTCATAATAAAACGTTTTTACAGTAGTATTCATAAAGAAATACAACCGGGAATTGGCGCTCTGAGTACCAACCCCAACACAACTCACATCACTTGTCATTTGTGATGGAGGTGGTTGGCTTTATTAAATGTAATTCATTTAACACACACACAACTACCAACTTTGGAAGTTAACCTTATTAACTTGTTTTTGGAAAACACAACAACTATTCACTCTCTTCTACAATCTCTCTCATTGCCGAATTCTTCTACCTTGGAGGTGGAAAATTTTGTTTAAATTTTGACAAAGCTAGCACATTAAGGAGTCAAAGGAAGGTGATAGGAAAACTCACCCATGAGTTTGAAATTCAAATCAAAGGCTTGGAGCTTTTACATCCATTAGAAAAAATTTTGAAATCTCATCCGATCAATGTGAGTTTTTTCCGCAACTTTCACTTGATTTATTCACACAATAATCACGCTTAGAGATCTTTGGCATGTCTAGGACACTAACAATTATGTCTCTAACGCTAATCTTTCCAGCCATCTCGATTGCAATAGTCCAACTATTCAATCAACGATTTTAGGTACACTCAAAATGTAATGGTTACTATAGTCCAATTATATAACCAACTACAAGTGGAGTAGTGTCTTGTACAGTCTAACTGTTCAAAGAAAAAAATATTCAATATTAGTCCAACTAATATATTTATAAAAACGATAAATAAAATAAAAGAAGCGCGTATTGGCAAGTATTTGAACGAAATTACAAATTTAATACTAGCCTCCCACTATTTTTCGGTGAGCCTTTGACCCTCTGTGGAGTACTCGGGAAACCTAGTTTCCTAGTGGGCTAGGATCCCGTTAAATAACACACAACTTTGACTTTGGCCAACAGGCTGTATGAAACTTAACTAGGTAGATCTCTAAGATCAATTGGATCTCATCCAATTCCTAGATCCGGTAGGTGGACCTCCAAGTCCGAAAAACATATATCCAATATATCATCCTAACCTTTTCCTCTGAATCAACTAAACCTTGGCTTTGGCTCAACAAGCTTAATGATTCAAGTTAAGCGTGACTCATTGACAGTGGAAAAGCTTCGTAATCCATGTCGATGTACATAAGTGACCTTGACTTTGGCCAATAAATCACAACTGCCCAAGACATGCGATATGTAACAAAGCTTTCGTGGTTCAAACACATTCGCGATGGACAATGATCTTGACTTTGGCCAACAAACCAATGTCAATCTTGGATCTTGAGAGAGAACCACTCAATGGAAGGAAAACATATAATATTAAAGTGAGGGTTTTTCACGTAAATTGGCAACCAATTTATTTTCCTTGATTAGGTCTCATCATACACCCTTAAACATGCATTCTAAAAGCATAATAAGGCGCGAATAAATTAATAATGATATGCTGATAGATATATAATAAATTTGTTCCTAGAACAAATCTCTCCATTTCCTCTCTCCCGCTAGCACTGTTCATACTTCTACCCAATTACATAATACATTAAAGAAACCTCATTTACATTGAGGGGAATTGGTGAGAAGAGAAATACAAAGAGTAAAGAGATAATAGGCTGGACACGCAGGTCCAATTAATAAATTCCAAATTTATTACAACAATTTCCAAATTGCCCCCACCCTTATAATATCCATCTGATATACATTATTCATACAAATACATCCAAGTATTCACACAAAACATGCTATCAATCAATCTAATCCAATTAGTTAATCTTTGATTAATGACCATCCAATGTTCATTCAACAATTTGATTTACGCGAGTCAAACTCGTTTATGGATAAATACTCGAAGTATATATTCTTGAATTATATCGAACTACAATTTTAAATCCAATTTAATTTGTATCCAATACTAATTCGTATTTAATTCCAAATTAAATAATTACACTTATTTTAGTGTCTTTTAGACTTAGATTCTAAATCTAATCTAAATGGGTTTCAAAGGCCCAATTAGTATCCAATACTATTTTAATTAAAGTTCAATGAGCTTTCAATTAATTCTTAAGGCATGGGCTTTGGCCAATATGGATCCAATCCAAGATGCCAAGGCCCAATAAGGAATCACCCCTTTGCCAAAAATCAATTTAGACCCATTAGGCCCAATTAAATTATTAAAGGCCCAAAAGTTATATTTGGACTTTATGGAAATGGTTTTAGGCCTAATTTGGATCCAATCCAATTGTCCAAAACCATGCTTGGGCCAACTAAGCCCATTAAGCCCAATTACAACAAATTAGTCCAATTTAATAAATTCCATATTTAAAGACTAATACATATTAACATAATATTCTAAATATCACATTAATTTTTATTAAAGTGTAATTAACACAAATAATTAATTAATCCAATATTTCCAAAACACCAATTAATCATGCTTAATTATCCAATTCATGTCCAACACAAATTGAAGCAAAACCAACTCATTCCAACATGCTCAAGTTCACGACAATACATGAAATTAACATCCAATTTTGATTTCAATCCAATTAAATCAACAATTAACATTCAATTTCATGCCAATTAACATATCCAATTGTCAAATTCAAAAAATCACCATGAACATACTAGGGGTAGTTTTCGGCCATGACATAGGAATTGGGGATTTTTGATCTAATTAATTTATCTCAAATCCAAAGATGCACAAATCCAATTCATCATCATACTAACACAACCAAACAATCAATTTAGGTAAATCAAACTCCAATCAAAAAAATCCCGAATTAAAGTCCATAAACCCTAGATTTTGAAATTAAGTTTAGGTGACTATTGATACAATTGTTAGTGTCATAGACATGCCCAAGGATCCTAAATCAAGATTTATGTGTGAATAAAATCAAAAGAAGTTGCGGAAAAACTTACAATGATCAGATGAAGTTCAAGACTTTTTTCTTTGTTGTATGAAAGCTCCAAGCTTTGTTGAGTATTCCAAACTCAATGGTGAGTTTCCCTATCACCTTTAATTGACTCATTTAAGTGCTAGCTTGAACAAAATTTGAAAGAAATTTTGCCCTCCAAAAGTTGCAAAGTTTCGGCTAAGGGAGAGGAAGAGAGAAGAGAAATAGTGTTTTTTGTTTTCTAAAAACAATTACCAAAATTGCATTGCAAAAAAAGGGTATATGCTTTTCCAAAAAGCAAAAAATAAAAAGTAAAGTGTGTTGGAGAAGTTACCATAAAAGCTCTCAACCACTTCCATCAACTTGAATGACTAGTGATGTAAGTTGGTGGGTCCCACATTTAAATTCAAAATTCAAGTTGGGTGAGACTACACACTTCAGGCTCGGGTTCGTTTAATCCGATTAAACGAATTTTCCGTTGCGACGTAATTAAATCCAATTTAATTAAATAATAATGACTAGCAAAATTATTACGAAAGTCGCTTGCGAATTAATTCCAAATTAATTCGTTCGCCCCTACTTAAAATCCAATTTTAATTCCGCTTTGAAATCCGATTTCAATTAATATATCCAATATATTATTTAATCGATTAATTCCAAATTAATCATGTTCTCTATTCTATTCGAATTTTATCCCAGATAAATTCTTGCCGCAATAATCCCAGATTAATTTTCTCTCTCTTATAATTAATCATAGATTAATTCTGTTCGAGTCAAATGTCATCGTGAATCTTTGGGAAGCGACCCAAGAGATCCCTGGATATGTTGGTAGTAAATCCGGTTGTCAGACTATCCGACACGTGCGTACTGCGTACCACGTTCTCACCGATTCAAAAGACATGGTTGGCTTCTAGTAAAGCATTGTACCTACCCAATTCTCAAGAAATACTCAACGAAGAATATATAATCTATATCAGACATAATATACTATGTATTGCGTATTACGATATAGTATCGGATGTCACATGCTAGGCCTAGGGCTGGAATTGTGTCTGCCCCGTACGAAGCATATATCGGATCACTAGCAACTAGTGTCTGTAATCGGATAATCATGACCTAGTCATATTGAAGAGGCGTACACAGAACCTGTTAAAGCTACGGACGACCAAAACCAAAGTATATTGATGGTCGCAAGTATTAGCGATGCAAGTCTCAGGTTAAGACCATATACACCTACCCTGATTCGAATTCCCATAGACACATAGTCATACTACCAATGGGATTCCGATGGGTCTATCCAGAGCGAAGCTGTTCCCGGTCCAACGGCTAACAGAACCTCTTATCACACTTGCATAAGTATCAAATACTTAAATATATGAGAATTATGTCGTTAAGCTTCCATAACGCGCACAAGTGTAATACTAGCCTATTCCGCATTATCGATGTCCAGTCTCGATAATACTACGACTAAGGATATTTAATGATTAAACCTTTCGTGGATTAATAATGTCTCATATCTTATTAATCCAGAATTAATCATAATGACTTTTATCATTTATATATCCAAGTAATCCAATTAAAAAATGATAAAAGAGCAATTTCCTTTGTCATATAGTTAATTTGTACAAAAACATCATGTCTTTTACAAATAGTGATGCTATGGGTCATAATTGTCCAATAAAATCAGACTCTAGAATCTCTCTTATCTTGATTTCTCCTAATTAGACGTTTTAATATCTTATTTATTTAGTTTTTAATCTTAATTTAGTTGCTTTCTAAATAAAATTAGGTTTATCAATTACAATACTTAATGCGAGTTTGATTACAATCTTTGTGGGTTCGACACTATTTACTTATCTTTTACTAAAACTTGACACTGTATACTTGCGGTATGATAATCTCGCAACAATTGGTAATAAAATTAAGATTGAATATATTTAAAATTGGTATATGTGGAGCCCCGTTGTGATGTACATCTTGGTTATTATATTGGCCCATTACAACATTTGATGGTTTGGAGTCCCGTTTTGGCCCACCTTATAGACCCTAACATTATTTTATTGGACATATATATATTTTACTAACCATGCAGAAGTTTTGTAAAACTAATTAATGTGAGTTATTTAATCCCTACTGAGTGCGTGATTTTGCTCACCCCTCAACTTAACATTTTAGATTAGATCTGGGTTTTGGAGCTTCAGAGAGCGAGGAGCGAGTTTGATTCATCGAGAGTTCTGGATCATGTTGAGTAGTTTTCTTTACTTCTTCGGTACTGGTACATCCTTGGAGGTATTGACTTATATTTAAAATTAACAGACTATGAAGTTATTTAGGTGATACATTGCATAGTCGGACCCTTATTTTAAATTTTGATTATTTATTCACGACATGTGTTCACATGTAACTGTGAGAATGTTTGAATTATATTTTCCATATGATTTTATACTTTATTTTTTTAAAATCTACTGGGTATGTTTTATCCTTTTGACCATTTTCCTGTGATTTTTGACCGTTTGATAGGTTTTGATTTTGTTTATTTACCCAAAAATCACTCACCCCGATTTTGGATCGTGATAAAGTTATTCGAGTTCGGCTGTGAAAAAAATCAAGAAAATACATTGATTGGCTGCATCTTAAATCTGTTACAAAAGAAGGTACCCTTTCTCTAATCAAGATGTTTTATTCTACATATTTTGTAAAGAAAGAAGCCCAATAATAGAGTGTAGCTGACATTTGATAATGTTGGTTGGTATGGTGAAGAAGCTTTTTTTGAGTAGATTGTGCTATGTCATATGCTGCTCTCCCTTTTTGTTTGCTTTTGTAACAACATAATTCTTCATTCTCTCTCTCTTTTTTTTTTTTTCTTTTTTTTTTTACTTATGAAAATATGATAACAACCAAATTACTTTCACTTGGATTTCGTGTATTTGTCCAATTTTTTAACTGTGACAACCATAAAATAAAATAAACTTCCTTCTAAAAGATAAGATAAGAATGAACACAAAAATCAATTAAAATGCATACAAATCAAAATCGCATGAAGTTTATATTCAATTTTTCAATTGTCTTGTCTATTCTATATGGCCTCTTCTTATTTTTGTTATTTGGGTATACAGTTTCGATATTTTCTATTTAGGTCCAAAATATAAATATAATTATTCTACGTGTCGTATATCGTGCGGCTGAAGCACGCCAAAAAAGCTATAATGAGCATACAGTGTTTATGATCCAGCTGTCACAATCTACACTAATCTTCTTTGACCTAACATCTGCTCATTTAGCACATGTAATTAGTTTTGGTTCGAAATCGAAACCGAAGAAATTTTTCGATTAAGTTAGGATTCATTTATGATCGAACCGAAAAGAACCGTTGGAATCGGACGGTTTTAGCAGTTCGAATCTGAATCGTTGGAACCATTCGGTTCCAGCGGTTCTACGATGGAACTGTTTTAATTTTTTTTTTTAAATCATTATTAAAATTAAAAAAAGAAATTGGGAATGGGAATGGAACCGGAACCAAACCGTACCGGTGGCCATCTCTACATGCAATCCTACCTCTTTTGAGTGGTAAATATATAAGATTAAGAGATAATTTAAGAAAAATAAAAAAAGAAAATGGTAAAATATATAAAAATAAGTCAAATTAAGACTTGAGATATAAAAACCTATTGGCTCCCTACTATTAAGGATTGATAGAAAATTTTTAATTCTGATCAGATTTTGGGACACATGTATTAAATAATATGAGATTTTGGATGAAACATCACATCAATAGAAATTTAGATAGCGATTCATGAGGATTTTTCATTTCGATTCAAAAAATCGATCTAGATTCAGGTCAATTTTTTCGACATAAATAATTAATGAGATGAGTCAAGACGAGACGAAACGTTCCAATTACCATTATAATGCTATTATAACAATAATATTATAAAATACAATACCGATCTTTTATTATTTGAATAATATGGACATAATGAATAATTATAAAAAATTTAAGGACAAAAATTTGGAAGGGGCATTTTTTCTAAAAATAATTAATCAAAATCCGAATCCTCAAGTAGGACAACAGACCGTTTTCATGACCCGACTTGTGGAGAAGCTCCAATTATCGCTTGTTCTAACCAGAAACACCACGCGCTTTCTCTCGCGCGTCTCACTCTCCACTCTCCGCCTGTGCAAATCGCTCCTCGCCAAAACCCTAGCCGGCCTCTTCTCCGCGATGGACAACGACTATCTCTTTTCCTCCGAAGACGACGATCATCTATTTGATGTCGATATTCAACCCTCCCGCCAAAATAATCATTTTAATCAACGGTCGACTAACAGTCGCGGCTTACTTGACGAGAATGACCGCCAGAAAGTATATCTTGTTCCGTACAGGTGCGTTTCGTTTTTAGTTTTTGTTTAGTTTGTATTGGATGCGTCTCCTGTTTGGTTGCCGAGAAATTGAAGGAAAACATTAGAATTAGGGTTTTTCTTATCTTAGGTTTTGGTTCTTCTAAACCTATTTAACTAGATAAATTCAAAAATTTCAAGAATTTTTGTGATTTTCAGGAACTTTCGAGAGAAGTTAAGTTATTTTATTGGTTCTATATAAGTTCAAGAGTAAATTATTTCCAATAAACGTGTTTTGAGGGATATTTATCTCTGAATTTTTGGTTGAAAATTTTTAGAATTTGGATGTGTTAGTTTCTCGGCGGGTGAATAGGGTGCTTTGTGAATAAGTGAGTTTGCAATGGTGTGGTGGATGTAGGCTGATACAGTTTCTTTTGGCTTATGGAAGTGGAAATATGTGTGGATTGAACTGGATCAGTACAATGCAATCAGGAAGAAAGAAAACATCTTGTTTATGGGGTCTCGTAAGTGTTTACGTTGCATTTCAGGTGGTGGAAGGAGGCACAAACTATTCTTGCTGATAAAGTAGGGGGCGTTTTGTATGAAGTTTCATCTAATGATGAAAATGCTGACTCAGAGATTCTGTTGCATTTGAAGAAGAAAGAGGAGTATCAGGATAGTGACAATGGGGATGAAGGAGCTTCAACTCGTGAGTATGCTTTGGTTCCTGAAGGGATGTGGCTGCGGGCTCTTAAATGGTGAGCAAGGATTGTTTCACTTTTTACTGCTATGTTATGATGCATTCTTGCTTTTTTCCTTCAGCTCCTTGCAGTTGTGCTTTTCTAGTGACAATTGTATTCAGTAGATATATAATCATAACCCTTGGTTTATTCAGCCTCTTTTCTTAAAAAGATTATGGATATACTTTTGAATCTGATGAAGTTTCTGGAGGGGTTGATTTCATTTTGTTTGATCATGTACATTGGTGGTTGATGATATGTTTCTGTGGAACTTTCATTTTTGACGAAGACACCAAGCAACAAAAGCAAAGCATGTGATGTATGTTGTCAGTGCCTCACTTGTTTGAAAGAGGATTGATATACAGGTATTCCCGGTGCTAAGGGTAGTGAACTTGTGGAGTACTTAGTATCATATTCATAAATGATGCTCTGCCCCACTTTTCCCTAACCACTTTTCTTTCTCACTCACGCTCTCTCTCAGTTGCTTTTCTCTTCTATGAGTATGATTTTATATTTGGATTAGCCTTTAGGTAGAATCGGGTGGCTTTGTCTCACGTTGGCGGCATTGATTTATTCTGATCCTTCTGTAGGCATAATGCTTCTAAAGCAGCAATGAATGATCTTGGGAGCTCTTTTGTTGCTGATGAGCAGGACATGTTTCCCTTACAAATTAGGCTTTCTGTTTCGCAGGAAACAAATTCATTGTTAGTGAAAATCAGCTTGGAGGTCAGTTTCTGTTCTATTTTGCTCTATTCATTGTTTTTATTCTGGGCCTGTAGTTTGCTGAAATTTGAAGTTTGGTTTATAAATGGGTTTCATGGGGAGTTCAAGCACTGAGATGCTTTACAAGGTCAAATACACTTTCACAAAGTCTACCTTTTTTTGTCCACATTTAAAAGAAGATTGTTAGGACCGTGACTATGAAAAATGACTGCTCAATAGGCAGTCAACTATTGCCATAGCAGTACTTTCTACAAGCTCAGGCCTTGACATAAGTCTAGGCTTTTGATTGGTTGGGTGAAATGCTTATGGAGTAAAAATTGTTTGAAGTACTTTTCTTACTACAGTCAGTTCTCTTATAAGTTATCATGATCACATATCAACCATCTGAGGCTCTAGTATTAGTTCCAATAAGCACGTATTGGCTTTGGCATATGGTCATTGAGTTGTAACAATGAGATTCTCCAATATCATGCTAAGAATAGTAAGGGGTCCCTGAAGAGGGTGCTAGTCATTTGATGAGAAATATAAAGAAATAATCGATTGAAGTTGAAGCTGTTGGATTTTAATACCATGATATAGTGATCTTGACCATCAGTACTCAAGGTTGTTAAAGGCGAGAGGCGCACCGAGGCGATCAGAGCCCGAAAAGCGA
>SKCR01042761.1:0-60945 GCA_019454045.1 Zanthoxylum bungeanum
TGCTAGCTTACAGAGCCTATTGTAGACTCAGATAAGTCTTCCAGAAATATGTGTTCTATATTTTTGATATCGTCAAATTGTCTGATCTTGTCAAAGTATAGAGAATACATATGTGATTAGAATGGTTAGTGTGAGCGTACATATTACTTTCTAGTGTTATATATCTTAACGACATTGTCATTATTATAGTAATAATGAGATGTTTGTGAGGTAAAGATTTACCTAAGTCTTCTTTACTCCGTGAAAACATGGGAGTAGTCTCTGTTATATACGATATAAAGTTTTATATAAGATATAAAACCAAGAGACTTGTAAGATACTCCTATTAGTCGTACATTAGATATGATCTAATGAAGGACATAACAAGGCTATCTGTATGACAGTTAGTATAACTGTTCGACAGTTATTGTGTGTCTTATACATAGTATTCATCTTTCGTAAATGATGATTCCTTTTTCGAAAGAGATATTGATTAGAATGTCTAAACAATATTATGTATCATTTGATGATGACATAGTGAATACTTTATTATGTGCGATTATCGATGTCGATTTAATCGTAATTGTTGCGAGTTATTTTGACATCATATAGACCATATGATGGATCTTGAAACACGTTCTTTGTGTTTTTTGAGATATTAAGAACGAGTTTCTAATTCATGGAGAATATAGTCTGCAACCATTAGGGTCATATTAGTTTTTAGACTAATTATGACGTTAGACAGTCTACGTCATAAAGAGTCACAAAAGATGCAGTGGGAGTGTCACGAAGGATTCTACTTTATAGTGGAATTAAATGCAACTTATAAAGTATTGACTTATGAAGTTGCATAGTGACCTTATAAAATAGAAGTTTTGAATTGTTATTGTGCTTGCGGCTGTCTTCATAGTATTTCGGATTTAATCCTTAAATACTTAGACAACTCAGTAGCTGTAGCACAATACTGATGTAGCATCAGAGTCATATTAATGTATAATCTAGATTCTACAAATTGAATGATGCTGACTATGGGAAACGATGGAGTTTGTTTGACAAACTCAATATGTCATAGCGGACTTGTTTTGGTTGCCTACCTCTTAAGTACTGGGTGAGCTTTTGAGGGCCATGTGCATACGATGCACATTGAGATGGGTATATGATCCGTGGATTGGCACTAGAGCAAGTGGGAGAAATTGTTGGGGTTGGTGCTTAGAGCGCCAATCCGGACCGTATTTATGTCTGATTCATGAATACGAACATCCCCTTATTCCATAATATTACTTATTTATGGTTGCACCTCTTGTTCTTATATATACGTATTCGATCTGATTACGATTAGATTGAAACTAAATGTGGTTTAGTGATATGTATATATTAGACAAATGCCCGATAATATATAATGCAGTACACAGTTACAAAGTTAGTTTGTAATTGACATTGGGAAGTGTCACTGATATATGAATATTATCAAACATTGTTCCTGGTCAAGATTTGCTAACACGGGTCGGTTAGTCAAATCCGTTGAGACCAGTACATGTCGTATATCGAGACTTGGTCCGATGGTTTATCCCAATGAACCATGAGTCTAGGGAGACTCGTATAGACGTGTAGGTGTTTATAGTGGATAAACACTAAACGGCTCACCGAAGATTCTTAATGGATGGTACACCAACGTCAATAAGAATCTTCTCGGGTTGAGTAGCATAGTGGTCCTTCGACTTGAGATACCACTGTGGATGTATGAGACATCCTCCACACTTAGATGGCAGTCACGTCATCGATCTATTTAGATCAGACCTCCGCCTGTTCGTTGGGTGTGGATCGATCCTCAGGATATCCTGTGTGTGTCAAGATAGGATCCGTCAGTTCTGTGTACAGAGCATAGGTAGTCCATATATATTAGCAGTCTGTTAAATCTGTGGCCACAGTATACTTCGGAAGTAAGTTCCGAGTGTTATTTAAAGATTGCTAATAGATACGTCGACGAGATAATACCTATAGAGATTTGACGTTTACATCTATATCTCTGGGATTATCTGGATACCTGTGACGGAGGGATTATACGTATGCAATGACCTCGACCTGTATGGTTCAGCTAGTTTATCCGTGATCGTCATAATCTACGGGTGGATAGATTATGGACATGAAATTGGATTTCGTGACGGATATACCTGAATCTAGAGAGTCTCAATAATGAAACATACTCGTAGAGCACTAGAGCAACTTTATGAATAATGATGATTATTTATAAATCGTTTAAACGTTAAACGAAAAATACATGCGAACGGGCCGAACCGTCATTTCCTAATTAATGTGTATTTGTATTTAATATATGATATTATTAAATACACATTAATAAATAGTCAAATAAAGGTATTTGACATATATCATCAATATATGTATTTGAGATATTTAAAGTAAATATAATACATATATTTGATATATTTGTATTTAATTAATTAATTAATTATTTATTGTTAAATGATTAATATAATTAAAATATAAATATATCACCAAATGATAAAGTTAGGAAATGATTATAAGTGTAAATGTTTGACTTTACATTAAAGGAAAATGTTGTCAAATTGATTTTGACTTCTTAGATATTTGTTCAAAATTGTTTGAAAATGAAAATATATTTTTCCTTTATTTTTCATTAAATTCGGCCATAACACTTAAATATAAGAGTTATATTTTTCTTAGTTGCATTTGTTGACTTAATTAAATATCTAATAAAGTGTTATTTGGATATTTATGCAAGTTGACCAAATGTAAAGTGAATGAAATTGAAATTGCAAAAACTTGTATTTGGCTAGGTAATTTCGGCCAAGGCAAATGTTGTCTAAGTATATATTGTTTTTCATTTCATTTCATTCTTAACCTAATACACTTTAAAGAAAAACTCCATTAATGGAAGCAAAGGAAGCTTGTGAGAAAGAAAGAAGAAATCAAAGAAAGCTTGGATTTTAGTAAGTTTTTCCAACTTGCTATTAGAAAGGAAAATGTTCCTTAGGATCTAGGCTTTAACATATGATGTTCTTAGGTTATTTCTTTCTTTATTCCTTGTGTTTTTGTTGATGGAAGTTTTGATGGAAGTGTTGAGCATGTATGATGAAGGAAGGTTGTGACTATTGTAGTTATAAGCTTTCTTTTAAGGTTTTGGAAACCATGTTGCTAATCTAGAGTTGTTGACCCACTCTTAGATGACCTAGATTTGATCTTGAGTTGTTTCATTGTGTTGAGACTTTGATTGGATGGAAGAAACATGATTGAAGTAATTGATTTAACCAATTTGGTCTAATTTGTCCAATTTGAAGAAATTGAAAAATTAGGGTTCATGACCAATTCCAAATTTGGGGGTTTTCATATATGTTGTGTATTTGGATGTGTATATGATGCATATAAAGTTTCATGTTGATTGGATTACATCTTGATGTGTTTTGAAGCATGAAATGACAAAGTGCACAAATTGCCACCTTTGGGAGGCATTCGGCCAAATGGATAAAATTGGGGATTTGGTTGCTTTTGGTGTTTTGATGTTTTGAACATGCTAAGTTCATCTTAGAAATGATTTAGAATCATTCAAAATTGATTAGATCAATTTCGGACTAAAATGGACAAAAT
Source organism: Zanthoxylum bungeanum (assembly GCA_019454045.1). Classification (NCBI taxonomy): domain Eukaryota; kingdom Viridiplantae; phylum Streptophyta; class Magnoliopsida; order Sapindales; family Rutaceae; genus Zanthoxylum; species Zanthoxylum bungeanum. The sequence goes on from SKCR01042761.1 coordinate 3,604, forward strand.
ACCAAGTGTAAGGGCAATTCGGTAAATTCACTTAAATATGATTTATTGAATTTATTTTTCATAATTTGATTATTGGAATGTTAAATAAATATGTTTATTTAATTAATTCGAGAAAAAGTTTTGAAATCGGAAAATTTGATTTTCCACCGCTTCCGCTGCGTTACCGGATTCTGCCCCTAAAACCCCTACAATAAGGACCTTGGACCATTTATTAAGTGCAGAACCCCATTATACCACTCTTCAGGTTTCAGTGTTCCTCGATGCTGAAAATCACCATCAACAATATATGTTAATAATAGATGTACGCTTGTCATATTTTTCAATCTTTAAGTGTATCAATAAAGAAATTATAAGATTTATGTATTTTTTATCACTGATTTTACTCGATTGATCGTTTCCCTTATCTTTTTAATTTTATCATAACTTTTTAAAAAAAAAAAAAAAAAAAAAAACTGAGGTATATAAAATTACATAAGAATGAGTAAAGAGGTTGTCTGGAAGAACTGAAAATTTGATCAAGATTCATTGGAATGCAACAAGAGAAATCAATTCTCAAAGTAAAATGCCCCCAATGGATGTGATTTGGTAGTAAAGAGCTTAATATTTGGTTTTCAGGTTCTAAATTTGAATCCGGGATGTATTTCTTTGTAAGAACCTGGAGCAGTCCAAATTTTATTTGCTTTGCTTAAACATAGGTTGAGTGGTTTGACGGCGAAATTGAGAAGGTTTCCAAAAAAATCTGCAAAATACCGAAGATCCTTTTTTTTTTTTCACAAGGCTATATCAAGAGCTTGAACTTTAGATGCAAGAAGCTCATCAAAAGAAAATCAAATGTCGGTTTCATAATAATTTTTTAAAATTTTAAATTAAAAATTGTGATTTTACATGTCACAGGACAGGATTGGCCTAATATTGGTCTCTCTTTCAAAGCACCAGAGAAAAAATTCCTCTCTTACTTCAGCCAGTACAGCAGCAGCTAATAATACTACTAAAAGCAAACAGCAACGTCCAAGATTTGCAGTATCATCATCCTTCATTCATCATCATTAGACTTGGCCATCGGCCAGAACCGGAACCGAATCAGCCAGTTCCCGATTCCACAGAATCGGAACTGAACCGAACGGTTCTGGTTCCCTATCTTCTTCTTTTTTTTTTTTAAAAATTTTAATAATGATTTCTTTTTTAAAAAAATGAGTTTAAAAAATTTATTTAAAATTATGAATTTAAATTTAGATTACATTAAAAAAATTATTTATTTGAATTTTATTAAATTAAATTAAAAACTTAAAATTATTTAAATATTAATAGTGGAACCATCCGGTTCCGGTTGGAACCGAATGGTTCCAACGGTTCTGGTTCGAGTGGGAACCCTAACCGAATCGTACGGAACCGATTCCGGTTCTCGAACCGGAACATGAAGGAACCCCACTCGGAATCGTCTGGTTCCTTCCGATTCGGTTTCGATTCCGAATCATAACCGTGACCGGGTCTAATCATCATGATTTCACAAGTTTAGTTTGAAATTGGGAAACCTCTGACAGACACATTTAATCTGATGAAATATGTTTGTTTTATCGACCTGATTCATCAAGAAAATTTTCTCATATAACAAAGCACCATTCCATCTCTCATCAGATTTCATCAAATTTTCATGCAACTAATGGCATAATCAGAATATTGATTGAATGAGTAAATTTTGATTTTCACAAAAAAAAAAAGAAAAAGAAATAGGTACTATTCATTTTAGCAGGGACAAATCAAAATTATTCCATTAATAATCAAATTTTTCATTAACTTATAGGTCTATGTGTGCTCCGCCACTACACACAACAAAGGCTGTCTAATGATTGATATTAACGTTATAATTTAAACTCATTCTTGCCCTTCTGGGTAATGACAATTGCAAGTGCATAGATAAATTGTCCTACCTAAATAATCTCTTAGGACAAGTAAACTTGAACACTTGCAGTCTTCGTTACCTTGCAGATAGGGCAACCGCCTATAAACCCTTCGCATTCTTTACACAAACACAAGTGTCTACATGGCAGAAGCAGGATAGAGACTTCCCGAACATTACAAGCTCGACAATTCATCTGTTTCTTCATGGCAGTTGAATTTCCGGAACAGTCTACAACACGAAGATGATTCAGATTAGTGTGAGAGGCTGCATCGTCTACCTCACTATCCCCAAAACCTTCATTCACATGCATAGCACCTTGTGCCATGGCCTGCTTCAGATTGTTCTTCAATGCATGGACTACAGACTCGTTATACTTTGCTTTATAGTGCCAGGATTGAACTTCCATGCTAACCTGTTTCATTTTTTCCACTAGTTCCTTGTTCTTGCGGTTCATGTTCTCTATTTCCTGCTCCTTTTCGTGTAACCTCCTTCCAACTCCTTTTTCTATGGCACTGAGAAAAGAATATGTGTGTCTTTGCTTCAATTCCCTTACACCCTTTATCATGTTTTCTTCCTGTATCAAACAAACCAGGTAAGAATTGGCTGAAAAAGGTAGGGAACCAAAAATATCTTCAATAATAATACAAAGTAATTACAACTCAGACTACATGGAGCCTTGTAGACTAAATTAAATGCAATATGTGATCTCCTATTCCTAAATGTCTGCAAATATTTAAATTTCTCCCGGGCATGCTCTTTTTATTATTAGGCTACTTTCATTTAGTTGAAGAAAACAGGAGACATGTTCTGCCTCTGCCACACTCTCATAAGTATGTGGAACTTTAATAGTTACAAATTAATTTTGATCGGACATTTAGATTATAAAAACAACTAAGAAACTAAAAAAATGACAAGAAACTGATGAAAAAATTATAGTGTTGATAAAATGACGAGTGTTGAAAAAATGACAACAAATGTTTGGGAAACTGATAGGGACATAATGAGAATGGGATGAAAAATTTTGAGAATGTGATGATGAAATGAGAAATGTTGAGAACATAATGAAAAAGTGACTAGAAATGTTGGGGGGAAAAAGATGAGAAATGTCAAGAAAGTGATGAGAATGTGATGAAAAAGAGTAATGAGAATGTGAAGAGAAATGTTGTCTCATAAATCAATTAGGTTTTTTCCTCGAAGATATTTAAGATGAGCCTTTAAAAGCAACGAACTAAATGGCAGTGATTTCTTAAGCTAATATTTAAGCATCTAAAGCTGGTATGAAGGTAGAGTTCATTCATTGGTCCTAAGTCCTAATAGATACAGATACAAATACAAATACACATACATACATACATACATACATATGTGTGTGCGCGCGCGCATAACTCCAAGGAACTAGAGAAACAGAAGCATCAAATTATCCTTTGACTTTCAGTATAATATGGAATATCACCTGAAGTGTCATGTATTGGTCAATCTCTTCCTTCTGGCGATCAATTTCCACCTTCAGATCACCACCAAGGGACAATATAAGAGGGATTGCACCAGAAATGTTTTCACACACAGAAGTAACGGAAGAATTGTGTTCATCATCCTCATACGAAAGTCTCAGCCCGGTTGATACAGGGTTCGAATTCATAATGCTACAATGCTGACCACCTTCATCTTGGCGCAATTTATCATTTAAAATGTGGTGCTTTTGCTGTCTGGAATTAGATTCAACCTCCCTGCCTTTTTTTATTGGCCGCTCCACAGTAGTTGCATGATGATTTCCTGTAAAGTTTGAGGGACCAACACTGCATCCGACTGGAACAGAGACAGAAATCAACATCCCCCTTAAAGAAATTAGATCAACCATAGAACATTTGGAAAAGGAAAAACACACACAATGATAAGTAATGTGAAAGCGACAAGATTGAAGGCTATAGTTTAAACTAAAATTTGCAGTTAGAAAAGCATGACAACCCATGCCAAACATTACAAACACAAGTAGAGTCCAAGATGAGTTAACATTGCTGTAGGAGGGGAAAAATGGAGAGAGGATGCAAGAAGACAAAAGGAATGAGATTTCGTAATTAAATTTATTCTTTAAGGAAAAATAATTACACATATTCAATAGTTGCATTGACTGATGCACCCCACATAGACAGAATTCGCCTGAGTGTGCATTAGCAAGGCCACATCCCTTGCTCCTATTGACATGCCACAGTGAAAACGAAGCTATACAGATGTGGCAATAAATAAAGGATAAAAAACTGTAAGACGTGTGTCATTTAAGAATAATAAAAAATAACCGGACTCCTAAATGGATGTCATCTAGAGTGATACCTAAATGTAGAGGGTTTCCTATAAACTCAAACACATACCTAGCGTTAGCTGCCCTCAATCAACCCATTCACTGTCTTATTACAAGATTTATGATTCATGAAATCAACAGTTGGGTTTCATATCACGGTTATACACATAGTAAATTTGTAATCATCAATAAATACTCACCATCTCCAAATAACTGCAGCTGCGGCAATGCATTTGAATTAAACTGAAACTGATTATCTGCGAGATAACCAGGAAGCATGGCATTGTTGTTCTCACCTCCAAACATATTCCTAACAATAGCCAAAAGAAAACCCATGAAAATAAAGATTTTACAAAAAAAAAAATATTATCGTTTCTTCTTATAATTCAACATACAGCACTATTGCCCAATAAAAGAACTAAAATAAAGAAAAATTAAATTAAAACACAGAGAATATAAGCTCACAAATCAATCCACAGCTAAAAAGATTGAAAGCCCAGGAAAACTGAAGGTCCCCCTCTGCTAATGCATCTATTAGATCAAGTCAATGTAACATTTTTCTTTGTATAATTTTCCCTTTCTTTCTTACTAACCAATCAACTATTGAGTTCATTGACAACCCTCTTCTCCCATTCCCTCAAAGAAGCAAACTTTGGCCAAAAAAACCAAACTTTAACCCCCCCCCCCCCCCCCCCAAAAAAAAAACAAAGTGGGTACTCATTGAACCAAAAACGCAACAAATACTAATAGAACATAAATAAAATCAAAACCGGCTTAAAGATAATCAAAACAAATACCTCAAGATTGATGAGAATGGAGCAGAAACCGATGCAAAGAAGAAGAAAAACAAGACAGAGTGGAGGAGGCTAATAAGAGAAGAGAAAAGGAAAAAACACCATGGATATTGATGATGATGATGATGTTATTGTGGAGGGTGGCGATGATATTGATAAAAAGAAAAACACACCAAGTATGAGGGCAAAAAAATAAAATAATGAGGTGAGTGGTCAAGGTTAAAGGCAAAGAAGCAAACCGATGAATATGGACATGAAATTGATTCCTGTACCATTACTTCTTGTTGTTGGTGTGTGCAGTAGTTGTTGTTGTTGGTATTGGTGTTCCCTTTCACCTCGTCAGCTTTCTTTTCGTTTTCCTGTCCACCAGTAATTGTTTTTCTTTTCTTTTTTTGGTTTGATTTGGCATGTATTGACAAAATGGGTTTTGTGTTGGAGGAAAAATTATATATCGATTCGATCCGAGATCTCTTATAGGAATCTTAGAAAATATCAACTAAATCTTGTTTAGGTGACGTGGTAATCATTTGAAGATTTTTTCTGTATGAGTAATTTTTTGGTACAATAAAGGTACAAGTTACATGATATTATCAACAAATTAATAAATAATATGTATGATTTAATACATATTTTTTAGTTGTTTTTTAATATTTTGGCATGTGTGTCGATAAATTATTGGATTGATGTACGAATGACGTAATACCTCTACTGTATCATAGATTTTCTCATTGTTTAGTTGATGGTACCGCATCTTTATGGATGAAAAAATTACAGTAGATATGAGTCTATAGGCCGTCTGGTATATTATAACCGAATATGGATATGATTTTCTATATATATATTGATTAGACGGTTCGAATATGGATATTGAAATCTCCATACTAATAAAGGTAAAAATCTAATTATTAATGGACATGGAGCTGTGGGCCGCGAGATTGGTACATTAGGATTAGGTTTGAGTTCAATTTTTCGTATATGTTAGTTGTGACGAGAATTTATAGTATGGGGGCATTAGCGATCCTGCAAAATAAAATTAGAATGAGCGGTGAGTACTGCCCACCGGTGTGGTGGGTGCCGTAGGCACTCCGACGCTCAAGTCAGTAGTGAAGACGAGCTGTAAATAATGGAAGAGCAAGGCTTGATGTTACCTTGACTTCTGTTGACTGCCGTGAGGGTGGTGGCCGGTGTTTAGAGAGTAAGAAGCTTAGAGAGCTCAAGTATGCGAGCTTCAAAATACCTGTTTTAATAGTGAACCATCTCTCCCTTTTATAGACTCCTTCGTGGTCAACCTTAATTCCTTCATTAATTGCTTGTCAGTTGGGTATCTGAAATGGCTAATTATGTGGGGGAGTTACAAGCTTTGATTTTAAGCGTTTTGGATTCGGGTAACTGATCAGTCAAAGGTTTGCTTGGTGGCCCTCTCTTCGTGTGTGGGCTTAGGAGGATTCAAGATTCTTTCATTGTGATGGTTGGTGGAGCTTCTTCTCTTATTGTTCCTCTTATCCTCCTCCCACCTGATCTCAATGTGAGCCAGAGTCATGGCTTGATCCATTGTGTAGCATCGAAATTTAGTGAGTTTTTTTTTTATAGAGTCCACTTTATGAAAGTAATCCATTTCTGAATGCTTCCACTGCAGTAGGTTGATGGAGATCTGGGATTGTTATCCTCTCTTTATTGAAGCGAGCCATGTAGCTTCGCAATGACTCCTCTCTTCATTGCTGGATGGCATTGAGGTCATTGGTGTTCTTCTCAAACTTGCAAGAACTTGCAAAATGCTCCACAAATTTATATGCTATCTGTTGGTAAGAGTCGATGGATCTATATGGGAGATTGATGAACCAGGTGAGGGCAGGACCAGCTAATGTTTCTCCAAATCATCTGCACATTCCAGCCTCCCATTGGTTTGATGCCAAGCCAGTTGACATCATTTTATATTTATAATGTACTACATGGTCGTCTGGGTCTGTGGATCCATCATATAGCTTCATATCTGGCGGGCTGAACTTTCGTGGCAACTCCACAGAAATGATGGTCTCCAAGAACGGAGCGTCAGAAATCGTTTCAGCTCTGCTCTTTCTGATTGGTAGTCTAACCCAAGTAGTCTAGACATAACTGCTTCCTTGAACTCCATAATTTCCCTTCTCATGATGGATGCAACTTGTTGTGTTTGGTCGACTGAAGAAATTGGCGGATTCCTTGGGCCATGGTCACATGGTGGGTTATCATTTGCCACTTCGTTAAACGTGGGTGGGATCGCTGGATTGCCAGGTTGATCTGGAGTGTCACGATACTGAGAGATTGAAGAGATTTGTTCCAACCGTTTCTACAGGTTTGTGTTGGAGTTTCGCATGGTCAGGTTCTCTTTTTCTAAAGTTCGTAATCGTTCTTAGAGCATGGCTAATTGTGCTGCCACAGGGTCTGGTGTCGGCTCACTGCTCGAAGCCATGAGTAGTTGTGTTTTAGGAACCGTAAACTGTAAGATCTTTGCCTGCTATGAATCGTTAAGGCCCCACGATGGGCGCCAAATTGTGGATGCTGGTTTTCGCCCAAGGTCCACAATCGAGAATTTATAGTATGTGGGCACTAGCGATCCTGCAAAACAAATGTAGAATGAGCGGGGAGTACTGCCCACCGGTATGGTGGGTGCCATAGGAACTCCGACGCTCAAGTCAGTAGTGAAGACGAGCTGTAAATAATGGAAGAGAAAAGCTTGATGTTACCTTGACTTCTGTTGACTGTCGTGAGGGCGATGATTGGTGTTTAGAGAGTAAGAAGCTTAGAGAGCTCAAGTATGAGAGCTCCAAAATACCTGCTTTAATAGTGAACAATCTCTCTCTTTTATAGACTACTTCGAGGTCAACCTTAATTCCTCCATTAATTGCTTGTCATTTGGGTGTCTGAAATGACTAACTACGTGGGGGGAGTTACAAGTTTTGATTTTAAGCGTTTTGGATTCGGGTAACTGATCAGTAAAAGGTTTTCTTGGTGGCCTCTCTTCGTACGTGGGCTTGAGAAGGTAATTGGGTTCTTGACCCAAGTATATTATGGGTACTGTTTGGAGGGATTGGGTTGCCCCTGGTGTAGGGCCTGAAGCGAAAAGTCAAAATATTATTGGCCCCTACATTAGTTGAATGGTTATAGTATAGATTTTGACTTCCACATACCGTACATGGTTTGTTGTTGTTGGACAATTATGACCCACAACATCACTATTTGTACAGAACATTGTGTTGTTGTACAAATTAACTATGTGACAAATGAAATTATTTTTTTAGCATTTGTAATTGGATTATCAAGATACATAAATGATAAAAGTCCATATGATTAGTACCGGATTAATAAGATATGAGACAATATTAATCCACTAAGGTTTAATCATTAAAACATCTATAGTCATAGTATTATCGAGATTGGACATCGATAATGCGGAATAGACTAGTATTGCACTTGTGCGCGTTGTGGGAGCATAACGGCATAGTTCTCATATATTTAAGTATTGGATACTTATGCAAGTGTGATAGGAGGTTGTGTTTACCGATGGCACGGGAACAACTTCACTCTGGATAGACCCCTCGGAATTCCATTGGTAGTATGACTGTGTGTCTATGGAAGTCCGAATCAGGGTAGATGTATTTGGTCTTAACCTGAGACTTACATCGCTAATACTTGCGACAATCAATATACTTTGGTTTTGGTCGTCCAGGGCTTTAACAGGTTCTGTGTATGCCTCTTCTGGGTATATTGAGAATCGTAGTGTATTAGGTGTGATGTCAAGATGGAAGTATCACTTCAGTCATATGGAGATGATGGTCACGTAGGATACGAAACTGGTGCTCTTATATGCTGCAGCTATAGGGATAATATGACTAGGTCATGTTTATCCGATTATAGAGACTAGTTACCAGAGATCCGATATGTGCTTCATACGGGGCAGACACAATTCCAGCCTCAGGCCTAGCACGTGACATCCGATACTGGATCGCAATATGCAATACTACGTATACTACGCCTGATACAGATTACATATTCCTTCAAGAATATTTCTGGAGAATTGGGTAGGCACGATGCTTTGCTAGAAGCCAACCATGTCTTGTAAATCAGTAAAAACGTAATACTAGGTACGTACGTGTTCGGATAGTCCGACGACTGGATTTACTGCCAACATATCCGGGGATCTCATGGGTCGCTTCCCGAAGATTCACCGATGACGTATGACTCAGATATAATTAATCTAGGATTAATTATTAGAGAGAGAAAATTAATATAGGATTAATTGCGGAGATATTTAATCTGGGATAAAATAATATTTGAAGAGAGAGAACGATTAATTTGGAATTAATCGATAAAATAATATATTAGATATATATATTTTACGAAATTAGATTTCGACGCGGAATTAAAATTAGATTTTAATTCGGGCAAACGAGTTAATTTAGAATTGATTCGTTAGCGATGTGAATAGTAATTTTGCTAGGCATAATTATTTAATTAAATTTGATTTAATTACGTCGCAACGGAAAATTCGTTAATTCGGAATTAGCGAACCCTAGCCCGAGAGTGTTTGCGGGCCCACTCGTATTTCGAATCAAGTGGGGCCCACAAATCACATCATGCGTCACATCACTAGTCAACTTTATCACTTTAATGTGATGGAAGTTGTTGGTTGGTGGTTGAGTGTGTAATGTTTGGGCCAAAATTGACCCTAAGGGCAAAAACGACATTACACCACGAGACTAGAAGCCCATCATCTGCAGACAAGGCCCACATACGAAGATGTTACACAAAGGTCCAGGCCTGTTGAACATAAAGAAGATCAACGGGCACCAGTTACAATTTGAAGAAAGAATCCGCATTCATGAATACTACCTTGAAGTCGACGGTTTCGAGGAGAATACAAGATCGTCAGTTACCGAACATGAAACATCCGAATCAAAGCCTCATTAATAATGACTCCAACGGGCAGATAAGGGACTGGATACCAAGACCTATAAAAGAAGAAGGAAAGACAACATAAAGGGGGATCGAAAAAGATACCACCCTAATTATCAAGACAAGACTGATTCACACCGCCCTTACGGCATACAACCGAAGGTTGAGGTACATAAAAAGCCTTAACCAGTTTACTTAACATTGATCGGTGCTTAGGCTAACTTGAGCGTCGGAGTGTCTACGGTCTCCACCACACCGGTGGGCAGTAAGCTCCTTATTCGTTCTATTTGTTTTGCAGGATTTGCTCGCACCCTACAAATTGATAATCTCGATTGTGGACCTTGGCCGAAATCAGAGTCTACAATTTGGCGCCCACCGTGGGGCTGACGAGTGAATTGACAGACAGTAGAACGTCTCAACAAAGTAATCAACAATGGCCTCAAGCAGCGAACAGATCCCAGATCAGCTAGCGGCACAAATTGCCATGCTCCAAGAACGACTCACAAACCTGGAAGAAGAAAATCTCACGATGCGAAATACCAACGAAAGTTTACAACAAAGGCTAGATCACCTATCATCCGACCCTCTGCATAATCCTCAAGGCCAAACTAACGATAGAGATAACCGAAGTAATCCAACTGCTCCACCCGTGTCGGATGAACCAAACAACAATCACCCCCCAGCCACACTACATTCAGACCCTCTTGGTGATCAAACCCATCAACTGGCCAATTCCATCAGGAGAGAAATGGTTGAATTCAAAGAAGCAATTATGTCACGACTACCAGGGGTGAAACTCCCGATCAGGAAAAGCCGGGCCGGGACAATTTCAGATACCCCTTTCCAGGAGTCAATTGTAGCAGTTGAGTTGCCCCGAAAATTCAACCCACCTGAAATGAAGTTATATGATGGGACCACAGATCCAGACGACCACGTCATGCATTATAAATTCAAGATGATGTCGAACGGTTTGTCTCCGAGCCAATGGGAGGCCGGAATGTGCAGGTGCTTCGGGGAAACTCTGGCGGGACCTGCCTTGACATGGTTCATTAATCTTCCATACAGGTCAATCAAATCATACCAAGAACTGGCGGACAAGTTCGTGCAACACTTCGCAAGTTCGTGCAAGATGGAAAAAACAAAACGACAGACGACCTTAACTCCGTACAACAGAGGGAAGAGGGAAACATTACGGAGCTACGTGGCCCGGTTCAACCGTGAGAGAATAACCATCCCGGACCTCCATCAGCCTACAGCAGTTGAAGCCTTCAGGAATGGACTTCTTTATGACAGCGGGCTCTACAAGAAGTTGACGAAATTCAGGTGCTACACAATGGACCAGGTCATGGCACGAGCCCAAGTAGAGATAAGGTGGGAAGAGGATAAAAGAAATAAGAGAAGAGTGGATGAAACAAATGCACAAGTGAACCGAAGGCCAGTTGCTTCCAGGCAACACGAAACGGACTTCCCCCCTCGAACCGAAGGGAGGAACCAAAGTAGGGGCGAACGTCGACCCTTCTACAAAAATGTGGACAGACGTCCACGGCCATATAAAAACAGGGAGGAGCTGCCGACAAGCAAGCCTCGGCTTCCTGACTACAATTTCACGATTTCTCCGGGGGAATTGGTTTCGGTGTTGAAGAAATTAGGGAATGAAGTAAAGTGGCCTCCAAGGACTAGGGATAGTTCATCCAAAAAAGACACTAAGAAATGGTGTGAGTTCCACAGGGACTACGGTCATACGACGGCGGAATGTGTTGCCTTGAGATTAGAGGTTTTGGAACTGCTGAACAAAGGATTTTTGAAAGATTTGCTTACGGACAAGGGGAAGGCAACAATGACCCGAAGGGATGAAAGAGACAGACAGGGAGAAATTCCAACACCACCACCCCCGATTGATAACACAGTCAATGTCATTTCGGGGGGATCAGAAGTTAGTGGAGCTACTTATTCTGCTGCAAAAAGGCACTCGAGGGTATTGGCCACCAAAGCTTCACACACCCTAATGTCTGTACATGGAATTACCACGGGTTTGGTAATTGGGTTCCCGGATGATGGGGACTCACACGATCTGAATCCTCACCATGACGCTTTGGTCATTTCTCTACAAGTGGCGAACTTCATGATCAGACGTGTGTTGGTCGACACGGGCTCCTCAGCTAACATTATCTTTGCCAGTGCTCTAACCGACATGGGAACGGCGTTGGATAACATCAATAGGCGAACGACAGTATTAATCGGTTTTAGCGGAGAACAAAAGTTGACTATGGGGGAAATACGACTCCCAGTTTATGTTGCAGGTGTTAATAAAATGACTACTTTCCTGGTATTAGACAGCCCATCGGCCTATAACTTGATTATGGGCAGACCCTGGATTCACGACATGAGGGCGGTTTCGTCTACCTATCATCAGGTAATCAAATTCCCAACTAAATGAGGGGTTCAGGAGATAAAGGGAGATCAATTGGCGTCAAGGAGTTGCTACCAAACGACCTTGAAGGCTAAATCAGATCCGGAATAGCAATTACAGTCTGGGCCTAGTGCGTCAGAGCCTACTCTACCGAATATTGAGAAGCTCGACGAGGTCCAGATTCATCCTCAACTCACGGAACACAAGGCTTTGGTTGGAGCGGGTCTGGGTCCAAAACTGCGAGCCGACCTGATAGAATTCTTGAAAAGACGACACGACACATTCGCATGGTCGCATGAGGATATGATAGGAATTGATCCGGACCTCATCACTCACGCACTGCATGTGGATCCCGACCACACCCCTGTCAGACAAAAAAGAAGGAAGTTCGCCCCAGAAAGAAACCGGATCGTTGATGAAGAGGTGCAAAAGTTATTACAGAACAGAGCGATTAAAGAAGTACAGTTTCCCGAGTGGCTTGCCAATGTTGTAGTAGTGAAAAAGAAGAATGGGAAGTGGAGGGTGTGCATCGACTTCACGGATCTGAACAAAGCCTGTCCAAAGGACTCGTTTCCTTTACCACATATTGATTCGATGGTGGATGCGACCGCTGGACACGAGTTATTAAGCTTCATGGACGCGTATTCAGGCTACAATCAGATCCTCATGCATCCTCAAGATCAAGAGAAAACAGCTTTTGTTACAAATCGAGGAATATTCTGTTACAAAGTCATGCCATTTGGCTTAAAGAACGCAGGAGCAACATACCAGCGAATGGTTAATAGGATGTTCGACCAACAAATAGGGAAAACAATGGAAGTTTATATTGACGACATGTTGGTGAAATCCGTTGAATCAGAACAACATCTCAACCATCTGGAAGAAGCCTTCGACATCATGGACAGGTACGGAATGAAATTAAATCCTACTAAGTGTGCGTTTGGTGTCGCTTCAGGAAAATTCTTGGGATACATAGTCACTCGACGAGGCATTGAAGCAAATCCAGACCAGATTAGATCAATCCTCGACATCCATTCCCCTTCCACCCCGAAGGATGTTATGCGACTAACTGGGAGGATAGCGGCATTAAACAGGTTCATCTCTAAATCCACCGATAGGAGTTTTTTATTCTTCTCAGTTTTAAAAAAAGCAAGTAAATTCGAATGGACCCCTGCTTGTGAGGAAGCTCTGAAGCAGCTCAAACAATATTTATCTTCGCCGCCTCTATTATCAAAACCACTCGACTGTGAGAGGCTCTACCTTTATTTGGGAGTCTCGGAACACGCGGTCAGTGGAGTTTTAGTAAGAGAAGAATCATGGAGTCAACAGCCAGTCTACTATGTAAGCAAAGCACTGTTGGAGGCAGAGACACGCTACCCGCTGATGCAAAAATTGGTCTTCGCACTTGTCACGGCTGCAAGGAAACTTAGACCCTATTTCCAAGGTCATGCCATCACAGTGTACACGACGTATCCTCTGAGGAGCATTCTTCATAAACCTGAGTTATCTGGGAGATTGATGAAGTGGGCAATTGAGTTAGGGGAACACGACATTGACTTTCAACCCAGGACGGCTATCAAATCGCAAGCCTTGGCAGATTTTGTGGCAGACTTTGCTCCCGGAATGGTGGCGACACCCGACGTAGAAATCAATTCCATCCAGCCGACAAGTACTTGGAAATTGATGGTTGACGGTTCAAGTAACAGGAAGGGATGTGGACTCGGTATGGTAATCACTACCCCCTCCGGCGACGTTCTGCAGCAGGCAGTCAAATGCGGTTTTCGAGTAACCAATAATGAGGCCGAGTACGAAGCGTTGATAGCAGGATTATTATTGGCCAAGGAACTGGGAGCGAAGGAGATAGAAGTAACGTCGGATTCTCAGCTGATTGTCAACCAGGTCGAGGGATCATATCATGCAAGGGGTGAGGCAATGGCTTCTTACTTACATAAGGTAAATAATCTACGGACTGTGTTCGACAAATTCTCCATAAAACAGATCCCAAGAAGCGAAAATTCCTGGGCAGATGCACTGGCGACCCTCGGTTCGACTCTGGAGGGTGACAAACCACAAGCAATACCAATAGTATATCTGAACTGGCCGGCAATTTGGAAGGAAGAGACGGCTGTGGCCGCCATCGGTTCAGTCGACAGTTGGATGACACCGATCATTGAATATTTGCAGAAAGGCGTACTTCCAGAAAACAAAGTGCTGGCAAGGAAGATACGGAGACAGTCTGCAAGGTTCGTGGTATTCGAAGGCCAGCTGTTAAGGAGATCCTTCTCGGGACCATACTTGAAATGCTTGACACACGACGAAGCCCAGCATGTGTTGTCTGAATTGCATGAAGGGGAATGTGGGAACCACTCAGGTGGCAGAAGTTTGGCTCTCCGAGCCCACTCGACAGGGTATTACTGGCCGACAATGAGACTCGACTCCGCAGAATTCACAAAGAAATGCGACAGGTGCCAGAGATTCGCACCGGTCCCTCATCTACCACCAGAAAAGCTGAGCCCAATCCTGTCTCCATGGCCGTTCATGAAATGGGGCATGGACATTGTTGGAAAACTTCCAGTCGCTTCAGGCCAACGAGTCTACATGCTCGTAATGACAGATTATTATACGAAGTGGATAGAAGCCGAAGCATTTGCTAGAATACGCAACAAGGAGGCTCAAACGTTCGTATGGAAGAATATCATATGCCGGTACGGCATTCCAAGAGAAATTGTGACCGACAATGGATCACAATTCATCAGCCATCACTTTCAAAATTTCTGCAGGAACTGGGGTATCAGACTAAACTACTCGACGCCGCGTTTTCCACAAGCAAACGGGCAAGCAGAGTCGTCCAATAA
Organism: Zanthoxylum bungeanum; assembly: GCA_019454045.1. NCBI lineage: Eukaryota > Viridiplantae > Streptophyta > Magnoliopsida > Sapindales > Rutaceae > Zanthoxylum > Zanthoxylum bungeanum. The sequence continues at coordinate 18,788 of SKCR01042761.1, forward strand.
GACGATCTTGAACACTATGAAGAAGAGGTTGGAGAAAGCGAAGGGCGCCTGGGCTGAAGAATTACCTGGAGTACTGTGGTCTTACCGGACAACCGTGAGATCTTCAACCGGCGAAACTCCATTCTCATTGGCATTTGGGACGGAAGCAGTAATTCCATCCGAAGAAGTCATCCCTTCTCCACGATGCCAGTGGCTCGACGACGAAAGCAACCGACAACTGATGAATTTCAATCTCGACACGATTGATGAGAAAAGGGACACGGCTTTCATCCGACTGGCCACATATCAACAAAGGGCGGCCAGGTATTTCGACAAAAACGTTAGGACCAGGACATTCCGCACCGGTGACTGGGTCCTACGGAGAGTATTCCAGAACACGAAAGAAGGTGGAGACGGGAAGTTGGGCCCTAATTGGGAAGGCCCTTATCAAATTGCTAGAGTTGTTGGGAAATGAGCCTACAAGTTGGAAACCGAGGAGGGGAAACCTATCCGCAACAGCTGGAACGCGGTGCACCTTAAAAAATTTATCCGGTAATTTTGATGTTTTGCCAGTTAGTTATTTACCAATCTACTTTTTATTATTATCATTCTGTTAGTAGAGAAAGAAAATTTGTAGAAGTTGTTCGACAAATTGCAATAAAACTATCCAATGGATTCTCGTTCCATTCTTCACATTCGAAGTAAAAAACCATTCGTCATTTCAGTATACATAATGATTCAAAATACAACCTTGTTCCATCCTAGCAAATTCTAAATACAAGTTTAACAAAAAGTTCAAGATATTTGCTGAACAATTCGACATCAAACGTCAGCTCCGTCTGCATCCGTCGTTGTTGGTAGGCTAGTAGGAACGTCTCCATCACCCTCCACATTCACCGGTTCAGAATGGACAGCGGTTTGGGCCACATTTTCTTCTTCTTCTTCTGTGTCCTTCTCGACTTCCACCATCGCTTCTACATCGGTTGGATTTAGCTCAGCCTCCTCCTTTCTCATTTCTACCTCTGTTCCTGTTTCTACATCTTCTTCTTCTGTCGATCAGGAGATTCCAGCGGCGCGCCTTTCATATTCCCTGATCCATTTCTCAGGCTTCCAGTCAACATGTTTTCCAGCAATAAATTGTTTCATCAAGTCGTATCTATTCTTCATCATGGAGTCAATGGCGATATCCTCCATTTGTTCCAACAGCAACTCGTTCTCCTTCTTCAAATTGTCGAAACCCGCCTTGTAACCTTCAATTGTTAATTCGGCAGTTTCCTTTTCCAGCTTCAAGGTAGCCTTCACTTCCTTCAGCTCCTTCTCGAGAACTTTTTCCTTTCTCTGCGAAGCAACCAGTCCCGACTTCAATACAGACGACTCCTTCTTTACAGTTGATAAACCCTTCTCTAGCTCCTTGACCCTCTTTTGGTTGGATTCAGCATTCTTCCGCAAGAACAAGCTACATTCCAGGGCCTACGACATTCAAATCAGAACACCATTCGACAAATATTTTTTTTAAAAAAAAAAATGAGAATGATGGTACTCACTTGGTAGTTTAGAGCGATGGCTTTTTTCATGGCCTCCGCCGGCCCAATTTGTGCCAATCTCACTTCATCCCCTTGGAGTAGAAGCCCCTCAACGAATGAGTCGATGCTCGAAGGGTCCGAAATTGCGGTCGACTCATTTGGAACTTTCAAAATAAGGGTATCAGAGTCCTCTTCAGTTTCCACCTCTGCGACAGACTTCCTTTTCTTCTCGGATGAGATAATGTCTATCGACTTCCCTTTTTCTACGACACCCCCACTTGAAATCATCTCCTGATGTTGGGTGCCAGTTTCTCTTTCGACCTCTAACTCTCTCTTCTTCAATTTCCTCGACTTTTTTCTGCTCTTCATTTCGTCGAGTGAAGCTACTGTGAATGGACCAGACATCATCTCCTCTGCGCATGAAAATTCCTCAATTTTTAAGGGCTCTCGATATTTTTTATTCACCCCATACAATTTTTGAATCGACCACCTACAGTTTATCACGGCCAAAACGTCGTTAGAGAGGGCCAGAACTTTACCTTCGCGCTGATATATGTTCTTCCACAATGGAGTCGCCCTTAATCTCTTCTCCTCTAAGATGGCCTTACAGTTCCTTACGTCGTCTGGCAGAGATAGGATTGCCTCGACGTTTGAGGTGGAGCGAACAGTTGAGATGAACGATTTGTTTCGAAGAGGATCTGCAACGACAAACCCTCGGTTATTCAAAAAACACAAAACACAATTATAACCTATAACTTAGAAAAGAACGTCACTCACTCGACAAACACCAAAACTCTGGGATTCGACCAGCCCCAGTCAAACCAAATATACCCTCACCCTTTGCGAAGAAGTAGTAGGACTGCCAGTTTCCCCTATCATTAGTCGGCAATCCAATGACTAGATGCTTCTTTCTTTGTCGAAGGATCATAATATATCTCCCTTTTTCTTTCAAATGCTCCTTTAAGTAATATGTCTCTAGAACATCATTTACCTCGAAGAGTACACCCAACTCGAAGGCTAAGCACTCAATCGACAAAAGGATCCTCCATGCGTTTGGCATCAATTGAGACGGAGAGCATTTCAAAATGGTTCAACACTTCCCAGACCAGTCTGGGGATAGGAAACCTCAATCCCACTTTAAACGGACGAACGTAGAAACCCATCCACCCCGGGACCTTGTAATCAATTCTTCAGTCGACGAAGGTACTCGAAGTTCTAGAGAGTCAGGAAATCTATACATACAACTGAGTTCCCTCAGCATTTTCCCAGTCATACGACTAGCAGGATTCCTGGACAATAAGTTGGTAGGCTCACTGGTGCAAGGAAAGTCACACGGCTCCTCAATTGCAGGAATAGATCTTAGGGGTATTGCCTCGGTAGGAGTCTCCCGAGGAGACATGGCCAGGGTAACTACACCTTTCTCAATCAATTTTTCGTACGACCAGTCTTTGTACGTTACCTCCTCCTCAGTTTCACTCGATGACTCGACATAACTATCTATCTTGGCGCCCAAGCTGCCTAAAGACTCTCCACTCGACATTTTCCAAACAACAAGCATATAAACAATTAAACTCTCTAGTAATCTACCCCTTGAAGATCAAAAACCACAAACACGATTCTTAAGCTAAACACACTAACCCAAAGATCAACCAGCCAAAGTTACCTAAGAACAGCTTGAATATTGCTATGAATGCTTAAAAGAATTGAAGAACAAGAGGAAGTTAATGAAGAATACCTTGAGAAACACTTGAGAGCTCTCCTTACTCGACTTCCCAAATGAGGAAAAATGAAACGCCCACACCCCTTTTATACACGCCTACTCGATTTGGCGCCAATATTCCCGCCAAAAACTCCTCGTAATCCGCACTAGGGTTTGCAATTAATAACAGTTAAACTGGGTCAAAGTATTACGGCATTGAGAACGTCGAATAGGGGACATCCCCCAGATGACTCATGTCGAGTCAGATTTGAGTTGAGGTATTCACTCGCCCCATACGACAGTGTCGAGTGAAATCACTCCTGAACCCCCTCAAGGTTCAGTCGACAGGGGACATCCCCCAGATAACTCATGTCGAGTCAGATTTGAGTTGAGGTATTCACTCGCCCCATACGACAGTGTCGAGTGAAATCACTCCTGAACCCCCTCAAGGTTCAGTCGACAGGGGACATCCCCCAGATAACTCGTGTCGAGTCAAATTTGAGTTACGTTATTCACTCGTCCCATACGACAGTGTCGAGTGAAATCATTCCTGAACCACCACGAGGTTCAGTCGACAGGGGACATCCCCCAAATGACTCATGCCGAGTCAGATTTAAGTTATGGTATTCGCTCGTCCTATACGACAGTGTCGAGTGAAATCACTCCTGAACCTCCTCAAGGTTCAGTCGACAGGGGACATCCCCCAGATGACTCATGTCGAGTCAGATTTAAGTTATGGTATTCGCTCGTCCTATACGACAGTGTCGAATGAAATCACTCCTGAACCTCCTCAAGGTTCAGTCGACAGGGGACATCCCCCAGATGACTCATGTCAAGTCAGATTTAAGTTATGGTATTCGCTCATCCTATACGACAGTGTCGAATGAAATCACTCCTGAACCTCCTCAAGGTTCAGTCGACAGGGGACATCCCCTAGATGACTCATGTCGAGTCAGATTTAAGTTATGGTATTCGCTCGTCCTATACGACAGTGTCGAGTGAAATCACTCCTGAACCTCCTCAAGGTTCAGTCGACATGGGACATCCCCCAGATGACTCATGTCGAGTCAGATTTAAGTTATGGTATTCGCTCGTCCTATACGACAGTGTCGAGTGAAATCACTCCTGAACCTCCTCAAGGTTCAGTCGACAGGGGACATCCCCCAGATGACTCATGCCGAGTCAGATTTAAGTTATGGTATTCGCTCGTCCTATACAACAGTGTCGAGTGAAATCACTCCTGAAGCCCCTCAAGGTTCAGTCGACAGGGGACATCCCCCAGATGACTCATGTCGAGTAAGATTTAAGTGATGTTATTCACTCGTCCCATACGACAGTGTCGAGTGAAATCACTCCTGAACCCCCTCAAGGTTCAGTCGACAGGGGACATCCCCCAGATGACTCATGTCGAGTCAGATTTGAGTTATGGTATACACTCGTCCCATACGACTGTGTCGAGTGAATTCACTCCTGAACCAGCTCAAGGTTCAATCGACAGGGGACATCCCCAAGATGACTCGTGTCGAGTTAGATCTGAGTTATCGTATTCATTCGTCCCATACGACAGTGTCGAGTGAAATCATTCCTGAACCATCTCAAGGTTCAGTCGACAGGGGACACCCCCCAATGACTCATGTCGAACAGATCTGAGTTATGGAAGTCGCTCATCCATACGACCATGACGAGTGAAGACACTCTTAGACCACCACCCGGTTTTGATCAACAGGGGACACCCCTGGATGACTCATGTCGAGTCAAATCGGAGCAAAGACATTCACTATTTCCATAAACAGTGTCGAGCGAGTTCGCCCAGAGACTTCCTACGGGCCATGTCAGGAAAAAGAATATCCCCAATTTACACGACATATCAATGGCTATATATGGACTTTCACTATCTGTGTATCACGCTTAATAAGGTTCATTCGTACTATGAGACATTCAAAGCTAACTCACTCCCACCTGGTTCAAACGTCCGGAGCCACCCGCTGGATCCATACGACATGCCGAGTGAGGTTCTTTCTAAAAGCAATCTAGTTCGCTCAGCCTAGGACACTCCCTTACAGGCTATAAACGAAAGCAAGGAAGACTTGTTTGATTCATTCGGAACATACAAAGGTACTCTCCAAGCCTAAAGACTTCCAGACTTAGAGAGTAGGGGACAAACTGTTTGGGCCAAAATTGAACCTAAGGGCAAAAATGACATTACACCACGAGACTAGAAGCCCATCATCTGCAGACAAGGCCCACATACGAAGATGTTACACAATGGTATCAGAGCCATAATTAAACATGAAATTGGAATTAGGGTTCTTAACTTTAAAATTGGGTAAAATTGATTTGAGCATGATTTGATGAAATTGATTGATTGAGTATGCTTGAATGATGATAACTTAGAGTTATGCATGATCAATTTGATGAAAATTGAATTGGATTAGATTTTCCCCAAAATTTGGCTTGGTCGAATACTTTGTTGCCCTAATGTCATGGTAATTTTGTTTTTTGATCATTGGATGAGTTGAAAGACTTGGGATAAATTGATTTAGGATTTAATTGGATTAAAATCGAAATCGGATTTAAAATCCCCAAATTACCGTGACCTATATAGCATGTAATGAGATGATTTTTTGATTCAATAATGTTGGACATGTGTTGATGATGATTAGCATGATTAATTATGTAAATTGATATTTTGGAAATATTAATTTAGATAATTAATTATGGCTATACACTTTAGTTAATTAAATTGTGATATTTGGAATATTTAAATTTAATTAGTTGGGCTAAATTTGGAATTGGGCTAATAAAGTTGTATTTGGGCTTAATGGACTTGGTTGGGCCAAGTGTGGTTTAGGTTAATTGGTTGGATCCAATTGAGCCTAAAACCATTTCCATAAAGTCCAAATATAATTAAATGGGCCTTTAATATTTTAATTGGGCCTAATGGGTCTAAATTGATTTTTGGCAAAATGGTGATTCTTTATTGGGCTTTGGTTGCCAAAGCCCATACCTTATAAATTAATTGAAAGCACATTGGACTTTAATTAAATTGACATTGGATGTTAATTAGGCTTTGAGACCCGTAAAGATTAGATTTAGAATCTAAGTCGTAAAGGCACATTAAAAGTGTAATTATTTAATTTAGAATTAAATAAAGAATTAGTATTGAATAAAAATTAAATTGGATTTAATATTGTAGTTTGATATAATTCAAGAATTCGTACTTTGAGTACTTATTCTTAAAACGAGTTGGACTCGCGCAAATCAAATCGTTGTTTGAATATTGGATGGTCATTAATTTCAGATTAATTAATTGGATTAGATTGATTGATAACATGCTTTGTGTGAATACATGGATGTGATGTATGAATAATGTATATTAGATGGATAATAGATGGGTGAGGGCAATTTTGGAAATTATTGTAATAAATTTAGAATTTATTAATTGGACCTGCGTGTCCAGCCTATTACCTTTTGATTCTTTGTAATTCTCTTCTCACCTATTCCCCTCAATGTAAATTAGGTTTCTTTAGAAGTGTTATGTAATTGGGTAGAAGTAAGATTTGTGCTAGCGGGAGAGAGGAAATGAAGAGATTTGTTCTAGGAACAAAGTGTGTTAAATATCCATCTGCATATCATTATTAAATTTATTTATCGCGTCTTATTATGCTTTTAGAATGCATGTTTAAGGGTGTATGATGAGACCTAATCAAAGATAATTAATTGGTTGCCAATTACGCGAAAAACCCTCACAATATATTAAGTGTTTTCCTTCCATTGAATGATTCATTCTCAAGATCCAAGATTGGCACTGGTTTGTTGGCCAAAGTCAAGACCTTTGTCATCGCGGATGTGTTTGAATCATGAAGGCTTTGTTCCATATCGCATGTCTTGTCCAAGTTGTGATTTGTTGGCCAAATTCAAGATCACTTCTTGTCCATCGACATCGATTACGAAGCTTTCCAAGGTCAATGGGTCCCGCTTAACTGGAATCATTAAGTTTGTTGTGCCAAAGCCAAGACTTAGTTGATTCAGAGGAAAAAAGGTTAAGAAAATATATCGGATATATCGGCGTATATTAGATATATGTTTCGGACTTGGATGTCCACCTACTGGATCTAGGAATTGGATGAGATCCAATTGATCTTAGAGATCTACCTAGTTAAATATCATACAATTTGTTGGCCAAAGTCAAGGTTGTGCGTTATTTAACGGGATCCTAGCCCACTAGGAAACTAGGTTTCCCGAGTACTCAACAGAGGGTTAGAGGCTCGTCAAAAAATAGTGGGAGACAAGTATTAAATTTTCAATTTCGTTTAGATACTTGCCAATACGCGCTCATTTCAATTTTTCGTCAATAAATAAATATATATTAGTTGGACTAATATTTAATCGTTATTTTAATTAAACAGTTGGACTGTATTCAAATTACTTCAAATTATAGTTGATTATATAATTGGATTATAGTAATCAATATATTTGAATTTAACCAATTAAATTATAGTTGATTATATAGTTAGACTATAGTAATCATTATAATCAAAAGTACCTGAAATCGTTGATTGGATAGTTGGACTATAGCAATCAAGATAACTGAAAGATTAGCGTTTAGAACATAATCCTGGGTGAAATTGTCCTTAAGCAGCTTTAATTTTCTGAATGAGAATAAAACCTCAGGATAATCCTGGGAACTGAGATGTTACTCTATTTGATAGAGCAACCTCTTGGGCCTAAGCCCGGAGTTGAGCAAATAGTAGAACATGATATTTGGAATATTCATGTGATGATAACTTTAGTGCTCAATCCTTTATGCTTACTGCAATGACACTTTAATTTCGTCGTCAGAATTAAGGATTAGATCATTGTACCATGATGATGAAATTAAAGATCTTCATAGATCTATTCTTAGATCTTAGAAGTGCAAATTGCAGAAGAAGCTCTTTCGCTCGTGTATGTCAGAGGGTACATCTGTCTAGCACTAGATGTCGCAGATGATTGCTGACATCGATCATCTAAGTTAGCTGGGTATTACCTACGTGGCCGAGACTACCAAATATTTGATCTTATAATCTCTACCCGATAGTTGGGGCAGGTTCATTATGATCCAAGAGAAAACTCTTGGAGAGTTGAAGGCTATACTCTATGAGGCAAAGCCAGAGCTTCTAAAAGGGGCAAAGGCAAAATCATCACTGTCTTCTAGGAAGAAAAATGACATATCCCAAGATGTCTGCCTAAACTGTGGCAAACGGGGTCACTGAAACGTGACTGCCGTATGGACAAGGCAGACGTGAAGGAAGTGAAGAGGGGCAAGACTCCGACTTCAAGTATGTTTGTCATAAACATGTTCACTATTAGTTTCAAATTATATTCTAGAACACTAAAGTGTTTTATTTTATAACGATGTTATTGAGATAAACACATTAGATGTGAATAACAATATTTATATTTTGAATATAAATAAATCTCAAACGTATAACATGACAAACAAATAGCTCAAATTGAATTAATCAGTTGAGACTTATTTGTGGCATTGTTGTCTGGGACACAATTAACAAGACTCGTATATCCACACTTTCGAAGAGTGGGTACTAGGACAGATTTTATTCTATTCAAATAATGTCTACAAATCTAGTTTAATAGGCAAAATGCCTAAAACATTTTTTACTTGGTAAAAGTACAAAGTGCCACCGATTTGTTAGCCCTCGTTCATAGTGACATCAGTGGGCCCATGTCTAGCTAGGCTAGAAATGGATATAAACACTTCGTAACCTTTACGGATGTGGCATCGTGTTAAGGTTATGTGTTTCTTTTGAAACACGAATCGGAAACTTTTGATAAATTCAAAGAGTTTCGACACGAAGTATAAAAACAGATCGGCAAGAGTATTAAAACATCACAATTAGACTGTGATGGAAAATACTTAAGCAATAAGTTTCTCAATTACCTGAAAGAGTATAGTATTCTTTCAAAGTGGACTCCTCCCGGAACACCTCAATTGAACGGTGTGTCCAAACAGAGAAACCGAATTTTGTTAGACATGATAAGGTTAATTATGAGTCGCTCTGAGCTACCATTTTCCTTCTAGGGATACACATTATACAGTGCAAAACTTATTTTGAATAAGGTTCCATAAAAATCTATTTGACAGATTTCATATTAGATATGAACAGGAAAGAAACCGAGTTTTCTCATTCCTGAAGATTTGGGAATGCTAGGCACATGTTTGGATGATACCAAACTAGAACCCAAATCGGATAAGTGTCTAATTTGTTGGTTATACTAGGGAAACCAAAGTATAGTACTTATACAACTCACAAGAGAACAATATAATTGTTGCTCGCCATGCAGTTTTCCTAAGAGGAATACCTATATGCAGTGGTAAGTGGGAAGAAAGTAAAACTCGATGAAAATCGGAGTAATATTATTCCAGGCACCGATTCCTTAATGGGACACAAACAATTCATCAAGGATGAAACTGTACCAATAATCTTCGAATACACAAGAACCACGTAAGTCGGAAAGAGTCAGAAAACAACCTGGGGTATGGGTTTCTGATCTCACCTCGAAAAGATGTCAATCTTATTGAGGAATACGAACTGACTACGTATGAGGAAGTGATACAAGGTATCGACTCCCTACTATGGCAAAGTGCCATGAAGTCCGAAATGGATTCCATGTATACCAACCATGTTTAGACACTGGTTGTTGTACCGAAAGACATTGTGCCTATTGGTACTATTTAAGTCTTCAAGGAAGACATACATGGATGGCAACATACCAATGTACAAAGCTAGGCTTGTAGCGAAAAAGGTATCATTATCAACATTGTGTCGATTACGACGAAACCTTTTACTCGTTGCCGTGGTTAAATCCATTCAGATAATGCTTGATGATGTTGCATATTTCATTTATGAAATATGACAGCTGAACGTCAAAATCACTTTCCTTAAACGGAAACCTTTTGGAGGATGTTTACAACATCTTGACGTTTTTGTCATACCAAAACGAGCAAACAAGGTTTGCAAGTTAAAATCGATCCATTTATGGATTGAAGCAATCATTGCGTTCTTGGAACTATCGTTTTGATGTAATCATAATGGTGTATGATTTAATTCAAAACGAAAATAATTCTTGTGTATATAAGGAGGTTAGTGGGAGCGCACTGACAATGATTGTCCTAAATAATGATGATATATCATTTCTTGGAAATAACATTCCCATAATACAATCGGTGAAAGCTTGGCTTTCATGAAAATACTCCGTAGAATTCTTGGGAGAAACAACATTTATTCTAGGAATAAAGATCTATTGGGATAGATCTAAAAGTTTTTAGCACTCTCCGAGTATTCTTACATTGAAATAAATGTACGCGACCTGATGTCTCATATGCTTTGAGCATATGGAGTCACAATCAGGCCAATCCAAGTGATAGTCACTGGATTGATGTTAAGAACATCCTTAAGTAACTTAGATGAACTAATGATGCTGTCTTAAACTATGGAGAAGGATAACTTGAAGTGACTGGGTTCACCGCTGTAAGTTTCCAAACCGATAAAAACGACTATAAGTCGTAATAAATGGTACTATATAGTTTGAATGACGGAACAGTGAGCTGGAAATCTTCCAAGCAAGATAATGTTGCCGAATAAATAACAAAAGCGGAATATTGTTGCAGCTGAGGCAACAATAGAAGCGATTTGGATCTATAATAATCCTAATCAGATTAGGTGTAGTTCTGTTAGCAGCTGAGCTAGGCTACAACACATGCTAAAGAATTAATGGTCTCATCAACGATCCAAATAAATACTTCAATAATTTCATCTGATTCGTCGGATCATACATCGTGGCGATATGATGATCGAATAAATCGCATCAGATGATAACATTGCAAATCCGCTGATGAAAGAAGTTTCTCAGCAGAAGTTTGAGCGAACCGTACATAGTTCAAGTGTAGGACACTTGAGTGATTGGCTATAGGCCAAGTGGGAGATTGTTGGACAATTATGACCCATAGCATCATTATTTGTATAGAACATTGTGTTGTTGTAAAAATTAACTATGTGACAAAGGAAATTGCTCTTTTATCATTTGTAATTGGATTACCAAGATACATAAATGATAAAAGTATATATGATTAGTACCAGATTAATAAGATATGAGACAGTATTAATCCACTAAGGTTTAATCATTAAAACATCTCTAGTCGTAGTATTATCGAGATTGTACATCGATAATGCGGAATAGACTAGTATTGCACTTGTGCGCGTTGTGGGAGCATAACGACATAGTTCTCATATATTTAAGTATTGGATACTTATGCAACTGTGATAGGAGGTTGTGTTTACCGATGGTACGGGAACAACTTCGCTCTGGATAGACCCCTCGGAATTCCATTGGTAGTATGACTATGTGTCTATGGAAGTCCGAATCAGGGTAGGTGTATTTGGTCTTAACCTGAGACTTACATCGCTAATACTTGCGACAATCAATATACTTTGGTTTTGGTCATCCAGGGCTTTAACAGGTTCTGTGTACGCCTCTTCTGGGTATATTGAGAATCGTAGTGTATTAGGTGTGATGTCAAGATGGAAGTATCACTCCAGTCATATGGAGATGATGGTCACGTAGGATACGAAACTGGTTGGTGCTCAGAGCGCCAATTCCCTGTTGTATTTCTGTTAAATACTTCTGTAAAACATTATTATTATGAATAATATATGCAGTTTCTATAATATAATCTATCTTTCTATATGGTAAAGACGTAATGACCCGAGAATGATTAGTCATGATACAGTTGCAAAAGCGTCGCAACGGACATTGAGACGTATCATGACGTTGTCATTCTCAGACAGTTCCTGGTCAAGGTTTACACTACTTGGTCAGTATAGTAAACCCCGTTGAGACCGGTACATGTCGTATACTGGAATATATGATTCCAATGGTTTCTCAATGAACCATTAGTCTTGGAGACTAGTATAGACGTGTAGGTGCTTATAGCAGATAAACACTAAACGACTCACCGAAGATTCTTAATGGATGGTAAACCAGCGTCAATAAGAATCTTCTTGGGTTGAGTAGCACTTGTGATTCTTAGACTTGAGATGCCATTGTGGGCACATGAGACATCTTCTACACTTAGACGGTAGTCACGTCACCGATCTATTTAGATCAGACCTCCGCCTGTTCGTTGGGTGTAGACAGATCCTCAGGGTGTCCTATGTGTATCAAGATAGGATCCGTCAGTTCTGTGTATCAGAGCATAGGTAGTCCATATGATTAGCAATCAGATAAAACCATGGGCCCGTGGTAAAGTTTAGAAGCTAGTTCTAAACATTCTTTTTGAGATTGCTAATAGAATAGTCGACTGGAAAATCCCGATAGAGATTTGACGTTTACATCTATATCTCTGGGATTTATCCGGATACCTGTGACGGAGGAATTATACATTTGCCATGACCTCGACCTGTATGGTTCAGCGAGATTATCTGTGATCGTCATAATCTACGGGTGGATAGATTATGGACACGAAATTAGATTTCGTGACGGATATACATGAATATAGAGAGTCTCAATAATGAAACATACTCGTAGAGCACTAGAGCAACATTAATAAATAATATTGATTATTTATAAAGTCGTTTAAAGGTTAAACACAATATACGTGCTAAAGAGACTAGATAGTCATTTGCTTAATTTTTGTGTATTTACATTTAATACTTGATTAATTTAAATACACATTAATTAATAGTCAAAATGAGTTATTTGACTTATTTCCTAAATGAATATATGTTTTTAATATTTAATGTAAATATTATACATATATTTAATATATTTGTATTTGATTAATTAATTAATTAATTAATTGTTAAATGATTAAATTAATTAAAATATAAATATCTTATGTTAGGATATTTGTAGTAAATGACATTAGTTGCTTTTGTTGACTTAAATAAATATCTAATAAAGTTGTTATTTAGATATTTAGGCAAGTTAACCAAATTAGCTTGAAATGAAAATGAAATTACAAGTCTTGTATTTTGTATATGTGAAATTCGGCCAAGGCCTTATTGTTGCAAGTATAAATTGATTTTCATTTCACTTTACACTTAACCTAATATACTTTAACCTAAACTCCATTGAAAGAAAACCAAAGAAGCTTGTGAAGGAGAAAGGATAAAATCAAAGAAAAGGCTTGGATTTAGTAAGTTTTCTCAACTTACTATTAGATAGGAAAATGTTCCTTATGATCTAGGCTACATCTTATGATGTTCTTAAGTTATTCTTTTCTTTATTCCTTGTGTTTTGTTGGATGGAAGTTTTGTTGGAAGTGTTGAGCATGTGTGATGAAGGAAGTTTGTGACTATTGTAGTTGTAAGCATTCTTTTAAGGTTTTTGGAAACCATGTTGTTAATCTAGAGTTATTGACCCACTCTTAAATGACCTAGATTTGATCTTGAGTTGTTTCATTGTGTTGAGACTTGGATTGGATGGAAAATGATGATTGAAGTAATTGATTTAATGTATTTGGTCTAATTTGTCCAATTTGTGGAAATTGAAAAATTAGGGTTCATGACTAATTCCAAATTTTGGGGTTTTCATATATGTTGTGTATTTATGTGTGTATATGATGCATATAAAGTTTCATGTTGATTGGATATCATTTGGATGTGTCTTGAAGCATGAAAGTGCAAAATGCACAAATTTGAACCTTAATGGAGCTCACGGCTTTGATGATGGAATTTGGGGATTTTGGTTGCTTTGGTGTTTTGATGTTTTGAACATCATAAGTTCATCTTAGAAATGATTTAGAATCATTCAAAATTGATTAGATCAATTTCGGACTAAAATGGACAAAAATACAAAGCAAGGGTACTTCGGTAAATTCACCTAAAAATATTTTATTGAATTTATTTTTCATAATTTGATTATTGAAATGTTAAATAAATATGTTTATTTAATTAATCCGAGAAAAAGTTTTGAAATCTGAAAATCGGATTTTCACCGCTTCCGCTGCGTTACCGGATTCACCCCCTAAAAACCCCTACAAAATGGTATCAGAGCGAGTCTGATTCTAGGCCACCTAAAATGATTAGTCTTCATTGAATCAATGTTTAATCATGTTTTCTAGACTTTATGCATGCTTATTAGGATCTAAATTGGTTAGATTTAGGGTGTATGACACTTAGCGGAAAATCCATAATTAATAAGGTTTGAATGTAATTATGTATTTGATGCATGTTATATGGTCCGTCTTGTCAATACAGTTTATGAATACTTCTTTGTGACTACATCCGAGACCGTGCCTCTGCTGTGAGGATGTAGCCAATAAAGATTTATTTATACCGGATGTATATCAGATACTAGGTAATTTCAAGTAAAAGCGGAATTCTGAACGTGCCCTAGCTGTCAGGATTACGTAAGTAACTTGAGTTTACTATTGACGAGTTTAACCTTGGTACGTCTCCTTGTGGGCCTGCCTTCGCAGCGACAACGAGAAAACGGCCAGGACGGATACTTAGGAGTCATTAGTGAATGATTGACAAATGAGTTGTCTACCTGATGAATATACGTAGGCGAGAGACCGTGCCTCTGCTGTGAGCCGAAATATATTCACGGGATCCACTTTTCACTATTAGTATTTATTTAATTATTAAATATTTGTATTCTGTTTTGGGATTACAGTATTGCATGATTTAGTGGGAGGGGCATATTAGATTAAAAATCCATGATCTAGTTATGCTTTTGATATTATATGAAACTGCTTTAATTTCTGCTAACCGTTTTTCGTGATCTATATGATAGATTGGCGATGGCGGCACAATCCACAAATCAGTTTGCGCGTATGCTTGATGCGAACAAACTGAAAGGCGCTGAGAACTTTGCAGACTGGGAATTGGATTTGAGGATTTTCCTCGATTCCGAAAAAAACTGGGTTATGTTCTTGAGGGTCTGTTGCCCCTGCAGTGGGTGCAGATGCTTCGGAGGAGGAACGCCAAGTTTTTGAAACTTGGAAGGATGATGATTTAAGGGTTAAATCATACATCCTTAGTTCACTATCTCCGAAACTCAAGCAACAGTACTATGATATGTTAGATTCCTATAGTATGATGACGCGATTGAGACAATCGTTTGAGAACCAGGAACAAGTGATTGTTCACAAATTCGCCATGGAACTGTTCCATGCTCGTCTGGATGAGGGGCAGCGTGTTAGCCCACATGTTCTTCAGATGATCGATTTGATCGATCAATTGAGGCAACATAATCTCATCTTGAATGACATTCTCGGAAGGAGTGTCATACTTGGTTCACTACCAGCTTCATTTTGCAAGTTCGTGATGTACTTCAACATGCACGGGACTGTCTGTACCTACCAAGAGCTACATAGGATGTTGCTCACGGCAGAAGAGGACCTTAAGAAAGGAGTACCGACTCGCCCTCCTAGAACTACTTCTCTTTCGGCTTCTTCCCAAGGATGGTTGACCGGCGTAAACACACATGTTGAACTGATACCTCTGGTTGTTGATACTGCTCAGCCTCTTCCTCTGTTGAAGTGTCATTGTGAAATGATTGGTACTTGAAGGCTTCATCAGTGTCATCTGGAACTGGTTCTTGAGGTATGTCGTCCTGGTTTTCTGTTAATTGTCTCATTTGATCTGTCACTCTGAATGAATTCTGATTGTCTCTGAATACTTTCAAGTTGCTTCAGGCTTGTTTCAAGCATGTATCCAACTTTTCGTCTCGTTCTTGGAAAAAAATTTGAGCATATCAATCAATTGTTCTTCCTCTGATGGTTCTGGTTTTGTTGAGGATAGTAGGTGGATGGTGGATAAGATGGAAAGTATGATGGTTCTGGCATCCAGTGATAATTGTTGGGCTGGACAACAGGCCTTAGAAAACCGGATGTTGCTCCAGATGTGGGTGTATCTTCTTGTAAAGCTCGTAATCTTTCAATCTCCCAGTAGTGTTCCATTTTTAAATCACCTGAAAATACAATAAAGAAATAAAAATTACAGATAAAGATAAAGAAAATTAGATACAAGTAAATTAGATAGCTTCAAAATTAACAACTCAAGAAATATAAGTCCCCGGCAACGGCGCCAAAAAACTTGACCGGAGTAAACACACACGTATAACGCAAGCGCACGTATCGTTCAAGTAGTATAAAAATATCGATCCCACGAGGACTTATTCCTACTATTGTTATTAATTATTGAATCTATTTATTTACAAATATCTAATTGATGGTGAAGAAGATTGTTTGATTGGTTGTTGAAGTGGTTTTACAAAATAAATAAATAAATAAAAAGACAAAGAAAATACTAAGGAAAATAACAAAAGACACAAAGATCTAGGGTCGTGAATCATTCTAATATCATTTAAAAGATGAAGTGGTTATTTTATGTTTGTGTAATAAATCAGTTTACTAACCTGGAACACTAAATTATGCAAAAGCCTCTGTCGATGGTCAAACGCAAATACCCAGTTTAACCCAATTGAACCATATGTCTATGTCAACCAAATTATCTGGATTCATTAAGTTTAAGTTCCAATTATGGCTACCCCCGCCCGACAGGTATATTCCTATCCTGTAAGGAAATCTATTAAAGTGTTATCTATCCTCAAGGAAGATCGTGGGCTATTAAGTCTAAGGCTGAAACCTAAAATCCCTATGTCTAGTTCATTTTAGATTTACCACATCAATCTTATTGGTGATCAGACAACAAGAAGCATTAAGCTTAAGACTTAATAAGTAAACCTTTAAATTACCCAAACTATAAAATAACCCCTTATAAACCGGTGATATTAGAATTCATCACAACCCCAGATAACTAACACATAACTAGGGCTAGTAAAGACATAAAAGTAAAAGACATAAAGTAAAGCTGAAAAGTAAAATAAACAATAAAATGCTAAGGTAAAAAGAATTACTTTTACTACTACTAATTTAGATATCTCCATAAAATAATATATAAACTTGTGATAATAATACCAACCGACCATATAAGGCGGTATCCTGATTAAGTCAAATTAAGTCCAACCAGCCATAAAGGCGGAACCAAAATTAAATTGCAACCCGACCAATCTGGCGGTATCTTTTTAAGTCAATATTTTAAATAGTGAATATATTATTTTTAAGGGAGATTTATCTAAATAGTAACAGTAAAAAAGAATTACCTTTCACCCTAGCTGGAGAAGTTACCTCCTCATGGTAAATAGTAAAAACTGTAAAAAGTAAAAAGTAAAAAGTAAAAATTAAATTACTATTATTACAAAAAGTAATTAAAATTATTTACAAAACTAAAAACTAAAAATAAAAAAAAACTAAAAACTAAAGAATCTAGAGAGAGAAGCTCTCTCTTAGAAGGAATTGAAGAGAGAGGAAGGTGCCCTGAATTCTGAAATCTCGAGCTCAATTTATAGAAAAATTTGGTCCAGCGTCGCGACGCCAGGTCCTCAGCGTCGCGACGCCGGATTTGTCGACTTGGCACGCTCTGGTTCGCTGGAATGAAGATTCTGGATAAGATGATAAGGTGACACGTGGAAGAGTGGTTGGGCTTCAATTATTGTGACACGTGGCGGCTTCTGATTGGTCGTTGAGATTCTTATCCGCCACGTGTCAGATAAGGATAGGATACTCAATTATTGATGCTGACGTGGCGATGACGTGGCAGTGACGTGGCGACGACGTGGCGACACGTGGGAAAGAGACTGTCGGCACCTTAGAATTGCGACACGTGGCGACACGTGTCACGCTGTGATTGGCTGATGCTGACGTGGCAAGTTGACTTGGTTGACCTTGTGACGTGGCGCATGACGTGGCGTGACACATGGCGAAGTTGACTTTTTGACCGATGACATGGCTGATGACGAGGCGACACGTGTCAACTCTGAGTGTCGGTAGCATATGATGATGACACGTGGCACGGCGCACGTTAGCAGATCGGCTGTGTGTGATGGTGACACGTGTCACGGCGCATTTTAGCAAAGTCAAACTTTTCTCAGATTCTGATTTGTGGACCCGGCGCACGTTAGCACTGTTCGGCGCATTTTAGACGTCGCGACGCGGAAGTCTGGGCGTCGCGACGCGAAGAAGACCAAAATATCCCTGTTGACGCATTTTTGTCCGTTTTTGCCCCAAATTGCCTCCAATGCTTTCCAAACTTTATTTATCTACAAAATAACACAAAACATATCAAAACGTTCACAAAACTCAAGAAACTATACAAAAATATTAGGTTAAATGAGTGGGAATAAGTGATATAAATACACTCATCACACCCCCAACCAACATTTTGCTAGTCCTCGAGCAAAAAACATAAAGTAAAATAACATAAATAATTAACTAAGCCACTTTCGTAGGGATCACGATTGCATTTAGCGTATGCAACAAGCCTTTAAACCCCTAGGTGTCCCTAGTGGACGAGTTGTAGTCTCGTGAGGGCTTACAGCAATGATACCCATAAACATTTTTACAAAAGTAAAAAGTTAGTTAAAACTAATGCACACAAAAGCAAAAAGACAAGAGAAAATAGAATAAAGATGTTAGTGACTAATCAGGTGAAACTTCTATTCCAAGTTACTAGTTGTTTTGTTTTATTTTAAATTACCGAATAAGTAAATTCTCCGATTATTTTTACCATTCTTCATATACACAGCCAACAAAATATTAATCAACTCATTTTTGCCCACAACAGTCATAAGTGCAGTTGATAAGAGAGTAATATTTTTGTCCTAAAGTTCTATCAGATTTCACACCTTTTTGGAGCAATGGAATAATTTTTCTCATTTTTCTGATTTTTTTTCTTTGATTTTTCACTTTTCTATTTTTTATTTATATACAATATCTTCCATCTATGTAGCGAGTGTTGGGTCGGTGGCTCCCAAACCAGTTGGCTTTAGGGCACCAGGTGTTAAGACACCCCTACGGACTTAATTACCCAGACTTCAGATATATATATTTTTGCAGCATCTTTGATCCATGTAGCGAGCTTTGGGCCAGTGACTCCCAAACCAGTTGGCTTTAGGGCACTAGGTGTTAAAACACCCTTACAGACTTAATAACCCGGATCTCAGAAGTTTTATTTTTGTAAATCAGAAATTTTTTTTTTTTTTAACAAAACCATGTCTTGTGACGGATAAATCCATAGGGACGCGTCTCAAAAGATGTCTCCTTACTTGGCCGTCGCCTGGATCAACTTTGTATCTTCGTGATTTTGTCAAATTTTATTATGAAAATCCCGCTTGTATTGGCCTGCTTTGTTAAAAAATTCCGTTTTTATTTTTCCTGCAAAACTAACACACAAAATTAAAAAGTTCACACAAAAATATGAAAAATAAATTACAACAAATTGCATGGGTTGCCTCCCTGCTACCGCTAAATTTTTCGTCTTCAGCCAGACGTGATTGAAATTCATCTGTTATGGAGGTTTCAATGTCGTTTTAGATGTTCGATCAAAAACAATCCCGTGAGCGTTGCTTTTGAAGGGTCTCTTCCAACGGTAAAGTGGCAAAAAGAATTTTGTCCCATTCAGTGCTCGTGCTACCTTTTTGCTCCTTGTTGTTCCAGTGGTTCCTGCATAGAAAGAAAGAAAATCAGGAGGTCTTATATGGTGCTTGACTTGGAATGGAAGTTCCATTCTGTCAAGCTTCTGGGTGATATCTTTGATTTGTACTCCCCAAAACAGCGATGTTTCTCCTGAATGCTCTGGATCTTTATTAAGGTCAGACATTTGCTCCTCCATTTTCTCTGCTTCTTTCTCCACCTTTTCTTCACATATGAATTGTAAAATTTTTGTATCCAGCTCTTCATCTGTCATTTGTGAAATACATGCTTCAAAATTGTCAACAAGAGGATGCAAAGATGTTTCTGACATTAGGTCTTCATCCTCTGATATGACTGGAATGGATGGTTCAGATAGATCTTCTTCAAACATCATAGTAAAACATGCTCCAAGATCTTCATTTTGAGGATTGAAAGTTTGATCCTCCGTTGTTGGTGCAGTTGGTACAAATAGATCAGCTTCATCCTCGTCAGAATCTGAATAATAAAAGTCAAATTGAGACTTTACCGGTTCGGGCTCCTGAACTGATACCTCTGGTTGTTGATACTGCTCAGCCTCCTCCTCTGTTGAAGTGTCATTGTGAAATGATTGGTACTTGAAGGCTTCATCAGTGTCATCTGGAACTGGTTCTTGAGGTATGTCGTCCTGGTTTTCTGTTAATTGTCTCATTTGATCTGTCATCCTCTGAATGAATTCTGATTGTCTCTGAATACTTTCAAGTTGCTTCAGGCTTGTTTCAAGCATTGTATCCAACTTTTCGTCTCGTTTCTTGGAAAAAATTTTGAGCATATCAATCAATTGTTCTTCCTCTGATGGTTCTGGTTTTTGTTGAGGATAGTAGGTGGATGGTGGATAAGATGGAAAGTATGATGGTTCTGGCATCCAGTGATAATTGTTGGGCTGGACAACAGGCCTTAGAAAACCGGACTGTTGCTCCCAGATGTGGGGTGTATCTTCTTGTAAAGCTCGTAATCTTTCAATCTCCCAGTAGTGTTCCATTTTTAAATCACCTGAAAATACAATAAAGAAATAAAAATTACAGATAAAGATAAAGAAAATTAGATACAAGTAAATTAGATAGCTTCAAAATTAACAACTCAAGAAATATAAGTCCCCGGCAACGGCGCCAAAAACTTGACCGGAGTAAACACACACGTATAACGCAAGCGCACGTATCGTTCAAGTAGTATAAAAATATCGATCCCACGAGGACTTAATTCCTACTATTGTTATTAATTATTGAATCTATTTATTTACAAATATCTAATTGATGGTGAAGAGAATGATTGTTTGATTGGTTGAAAGTGGTTTTACAAAATAAATAAATAAATAAAAAGACAAAAGAAAATACTAAGGAAAATAACAAAAGACACAAAGATCTAGGGTCGTGAATCACCTAATATCATTTAAAAGATGAAGTGGTTATTTTATGTTTGTGTAATAAATCAGTTTACTAACCTGGAACACTAAATTATGCAAAAGCCTCTGTCGATGGTCAGACGCAAATACCCAGTTTAACCCAATTGAACCATATGTCTATGTCAACCAAATTATCTGGATTCATTAAGTTTAAGTTCCAATTATGGCTACCCCCGCCCGACAGGTATATTCCTATCCTGTAAGGAAATCTATTAAAGTGTTATCTATCCTCAAGGAAGATCGTGGGCTATTAAGTCTAAGGCTGAAACCTAAAATCCCTATGTCTAGTTCATTTTAGATTTACCACATCAATCTTATTGGTGATCAGACAACAAGAAGCATTAAGCTTAAGACTTAATAAGTAAACCTTTAAATTACCCAAACTATAAAATAACCCCTTATAAACCGGTGATATTAGAATTCATCACAACCCCAGATAACTAACACATAACTAGGGCTAGTAAAGACATAAAAGTAAAAGACATAAAGTAAAGCTGAAAAGTAAAATACAATAAAATGCTAAGGTAAAAAGAATTACTTTTACTACTACTAATTTAGATATCTCCCATAAAATAATATATAAACTTGTGATAATAATACCAACCGACCATATAGGCGGTATCCTGATTAAGTCAAATTAAGTCCAACCAGCCATAAAGGCGGAACCAAAATTAAATTGCCAACCGACCAATCTGGCGGTATCCTTTTTAAGTCAATATTTTAAATAGTGAATATATTATTTTTAAGGGAGATTTATCTAAATAGTAACAGTAAAAGAATTACCTTTCACCCTAGCTGGAGAAGTTACCTCCTCATGGTAAATAGTAAAAACTGTAAAAAGTAAAAAGTAAAAAGTAAAAATTAAATTACTATTATTACAAAAAGTAATTAAAATTATTTACAAAACTAAAAACTAAAAATAAAAAAAACTAAAAACTAAAGAATCTAGAGAGAGAAGCTCTCTCTTTAGAAGGAATTGAAGAGAGAGGAAGGTGCCCTGAATTCTGAAATCTCGAGCTCAATTTATAGAAAAATTTGGTTCCAGCGTCGCGACGCCAGGTCCTCAGCGTCGCGACGCCGGATTTGTCGACTTGGCACGCTCTGGTTCGCTGGAATGAAGATTCTGGATAAGATGATAAGGTGACACGTGGAAGAGTGGTTGGGCTTCAATTATTGTGACACGTGGCGGCTTCTGATTGGTCGTTGAGATTCTTATCCGCCACGTGTCAGATAAGGATAGGATACTCAATTATTGATGCTGACGTGGCGATGACGTGGCAGTGACGTGGCGACGACGTGGCGACCACGTGGGAAAGAGACTGTCGGCACCTTAGAATTGCGACACGTGGCGCACACGTGTCACGCTGTGATTGGCTGATGCTGACGTGGCAAGTTGACTTGGTTGACCTTGTGACGTGGCGCATGACGTGGCGTGACACATGGCGAAGTTGACTTTTTGACCGATGACATGGCTGATGACGAGGCGACACGTGTCAACTCTGAGTGTCGGCAGCATATGATGATGACACGTGGCACGGCGCACGTTAGCAGATCGGCTGTGATGGTGACACGTGTCACGGCGCATTTTAGCAAAGTCAAACTTTTCTCAGATTCTGATTTGTGGACCCGGCGCACGTTAGCACTGTTCGGCGCATTTTAGACGTCGCGACGCGGAAGTCTGGGCGTCGCGACGCGAACGCATTTTTGTCCGTTTTTGCCCCAAATTGCCTCCAATGCTTTCCAAACTTTATTTTATCTACAAAATAACACAAAACATATCAAAACGTTCACAAAACTCAAGAAACTATACAAAATATTAGGTTAAATGAGTGGGAATAAGTGATATAAATACCACTCATCAATGTTCAAAGGGAAAGAACAAGAAAGGCAAGAAGAAGAAGAAGGCTTTTGGTCCTCAACAACAGACGAAGATTGCAAAGCCCAAAATGGCTTCTGAAGACCAATGCCACCACTGCGGCAAAGTTGGGCACTGGAAAAGGAACTGTCCTGATTACATTGCCCAAGTGAGGAGAGACAGAGCTTCTACATCAGGTACTTTTATTTTTCCAGTTATTGATTTATCTTTGGCTTGTGAAGCCGTTACATCCAGCTGGATTTTAGATTCTGCTTGTCCCATTCACATTTGCAATTCGTTGCAGGTGCTGAAGGAAAGTAGGAAACTGAAGCCTGGAGAGATGCAGTTGCGGTTCGGGAGTGGAGACTCTTTGGATGCAGTTGCAGTGGGAGTATGCGAGATCTCATTGCCGAATGAGACACTTTTGTTATATTATGTCATTTTGTACCGGGATGTGTCGCTTATATTATATCACTTTTGTATTAGATACAGAAGGCTTTTGTATTAATATTAAGAATAGTTCTTTGTATTTATATGATAAAAATAATATTCAGATCCTTTGTTGTCCAAACCAGCATGGTCATTATACATTGCAAGCTTAAAAAAAAACGTAGTTTACCTGTAATTAATAATACTGAACTTTGGCATATGAGACTTGGTCACATTGGCGTTAAACGCCTTACCCAATTGGTTAGGAATGGTTTGATATCAGATCTTACCATTGAATCCTATCCAACTTGTGAATCCTGTATTCAGGGTAAGATGACCAAAGCCCCATTTTCTGGTGTTGGACACCGCGCCACTAACTTACTGGAACTCGTAATTCTGATGTATGTGGTCCACTAAGTCAACTGCTCACAGTGGTTATTCGTACTTCGTTACCTTTACCGATGATTTATCGTGGTACGGTTATGTGTATTTGATGCGACATAAATCGGAAACCTTTGAAAAGTTCAAAGAGTTCCGAAATGAAGTAGAAAAACAAACTGGTAAATATATTAAATGCCTTCGATCAGATCTAGGCGGTGAATATATGAGTGGTGAGTTCATGGATTATATGAAGGAGAATGGGATTCTCGCTCAATATACTCCTCCAGGTACACCACAGCACAATGGTGTATCTGAAAGGAGAAATCGGACTTTATTGGATATGGTCCGATCGATGTTGAGTTTCACAGATTTGCCCTATTACTTATGGGGTTACTCTCTCTTAACAGCCGCACATCTTTTGAATAAGATTCCTTCAAAGGCTGTTCCTACGACACCGTATCAGATATGGTTCGGTAGGAGACCAAATCTTAATTATATTAAGGTTTGGGGTTGTCCTGCCTATGTCAGGGTGACTCAGCAAGATAAGCTTTCGCCTCGAGGGCAAAAGTTTAGGTTTGTTAGATATCCTTCGAATACGAGGGGATATCTGTTCTATGATACCGAGCATCGAAATGTATTCGTAGCTCGCTTCGCAAAATTTCTAGAAGTAGATTTTTTGTCAGAAGGTGGTAATCATAGACAGGTTGAGCTTGATGAAGTCCAACCTGAAAACAACGAGCCAACAGAGGAACCTGAAGTTCAAGTAGATGAAGGACCTTCAACACACACACTCCGTAGGTCGGAAAGGGTATCTAGACCTCCTGAACGCTTGTATTTGATACAAGAAAAGAGTCTGGATGTTCTCTTAGTTGAAGAGACAGATCCTTTCACCTATAGAGAATCGATGTTGGACATCGACTCCGTGAAATGGCAAAGTGCCATGAAATCCGAGATAGACTCAATGCATGAAAATCAAGTTTTGGACTTGATTCCGCTTCCCGAAGGAATTGTTCCTATCGGTTGTAAATGGGTTTACAAGAGGAAGCGCGGGCCTGACGGTAAGGTTGAAACTTACAAGGCCCGACTGGTAGCAAAAGGTTACACGCAGCGACCTGGCGTCGACTACGATGAAACTTTTTCGCCGGTAGCAATGCTTAAGTCTATCCGGATTTTGCTTTCTATAGCTGCGTATCATGACTACGAGATTTGGCAAATGGATGTCAAAACGGCTTTTCTAAATGGATTTCTTGATGAAGAAATCTATATGGAATAGCCGGAAGGTTTCACATCCAGCGAAACCTCGGGCATGGTATGTAAGCTTAAGAAG
Source organism: Zanthoxylum bungeanum (assembly GCA_019454045.1). Taxonomy (NCBI): domain Eukaryota; kingdom Viridiplantae; phylum Streptophyta; class Magnoliopsida; order Sapindales; family Rutaceae; genus Zanthoxylum; species Zanthoxylum bungeanum. The sequence continues at coordinate 43,959 of SKCR01042761.1, forward strand.
TCCATTTATGGACTTAAACAAGCTTCACGAAGTTGGAATATTCGATTCGATGAGATTATTAGATCGTCTGGTTTTCTCAAGAATTCAGAAGAATCCTGTGTGTATCAGAAGGCCAGTGGGAGCATGGTCGTATTTATAGTCCTATATGTTGATGACATCCTAATCATTGGGAATGATTTAGGTATGTTGCAAAGCGTAAAAGCGTACCTCTGTAAGAATTTCTCCATGAAGGACCTGGGAGAAGCTTCCTAGACAAAGGAGACTGATTGGGTTATCCCAATCAACGTACGTAGATAAGATCTTGGAACGGTATAGCTTTGGTAACTGTAAGACAGCAAACATACCATTCAGACATGGGATTCATCTTTCCAAGAAGATGTGTCCACAGACAGAATATGAGAAGGTTAGAATGTCTAACCAACCTTATGCTTCATGTTTGGGTAGCATAATGTATGCCATGTTATGTACGAGGCCTGATATCAGTTTCGTTGTTAGCGTAACTAGTCGATATCAGTCCAATCCAGGTAATGACCATTGGATGGCCATTAAACATATCCTAAAGTATCTTAAAGGTACTAAGGATAAGTTAATAGTTTATGGAGGAAACGAACTGCAAGTTAATGGGTATACAGACTCCGATTTCCAATCGGATCCCGATGATAGAAAGTCTACATCTGGATTTGTCTTTACCCTTAACGGAGGTGCAGTTTGTTGGAAGAGTTCCAAACAGGGATCAACAGCTGATTCCACCACTGAGGCGGAATATATTGCAGCTTCTGAAGCTGCAAAAGAGGCTGTGTGGATAAAGAACTTTATCACAGAATTGGGAGTTGTCCCAAGTATCGAGAATGCGATTCCGTTATACTGTGATAATACTGGAGCCATTGCGCAAGCAAAGGAACCGAGGGCGCATCAGAAGTCGAAGCATGTGGAACGCAAGTACCACATCATTCGAGAGATCTTGTCGCGAGGGGATATTGTCGTGTGCAAGGTACCGAGTGAAGATAATGTAGCAGACCCGCTGACGAAGGCCATACCTCCGAAGCTGTTTGATAAACACGTGGAGTCGATGGGTATTAGATACAATCGATATTGGCACTAGAGCAAGTGGGAGATTTTGTTGGGGTTGGTGCTCAGAGCGCCAATTCCCGGTTGTATTTCTGTTAATACTTCTGTAAAACATTATTATTATGAATAATATATGCAGTTTCTATAATATAATCTATCTTTCTATATGGTAAAGACGTAATGACCCGAGAATGATTAGTCATGATACAGTTGCAAAAGCGTCGCAACGGACATTGAGAAGTATCATGACGTTGTCATTCTCAGACAGTTCCTGGTCAAGGTTTACACTACTTGGTCAGTATAGTAAACCCGTTGAGACCGGTACATGTCGTATACTGGAATATATGATTCCAATGGTTTCTCAATGAACCATTAGTCTTGGAGACTAGTATAGACGTGTAGGTGCTTATAGCGGATAAACACTAAACGACTCACCGAAGATTCTTAATGGATGGTACACCAGCGTCAATAAGAATCTTCTTGGGTTGAGTAGCACTTGTGATTCTTAGACTTGAGATGCCATTGTGGACACATGAGATATCTTCTACACTTAGACGGCAGTCACGTCACCGATCTATTTAGATCAGACCTCCGCCTGTTCGTTGGGTGTAGACAGATCCTCAGGGTGTCCTATGTGTATCAAGATAGGATCTGTCAGTTCTGTGTATCAGAGCATAGGTAGTCCATATGATTAGCAATCAGATAAAACCATGGGCCCGTGGTAAAGTTTAGAAGCTATTTCTAAACATTCTTTTTGAGATTGCTAATAGAATAGTCGACTGGAAAATCCCGATAGAGATTTGACGTTTACATCTATATCTCTGGGATTTATCCGGATACCTGTGACGGAGGAATTATACATTTGCCATGACCTCGACCTGTATGGTTCAGCGAGATTATATGTGATCGTCATAATCTACGGGTGGATAGATTATGGACACGAAATTAGATTTCGTGACGGATATACCTGAATCTAGAGAGTCTCAATAATGAAACATACTCGTAGAGCACTAGAGCAACATTAATAAATAATATTGATTATTTATAAAGTCGTTTAAAGGTTAAACGCAATATACGTGCTAAAGAGACTAGATAGTCATTTGCTTAATTTTTGTGTATTTACATTTAATACTTGATTAATTTAAATACACATTAATTAATAGTCAAAATGAGTTATTTGACTTATTTCCTAAATGAATATATGTTTTTAATATTTAATGTAAATATTATACATATATTTAATATATTTGTATTTGATTAATTAATTAATTTTTTAATTGTTAAATGATTAAATTAATTAAAATATAAATATCTTATGTTAGGATATTTGTAGTAAATGACATTAGTTGCTTTTGTTGACTTAAATAAATATCTAATAAAGTTGTTATTTAGATATTTAGGCAAGTTAACCAAATTAGCTTGAAATGAAAATGAAATTACAAGTTTTGTATTTTGTATATGTGAAATTCGGCCAAGGCCTTATTGTTGCAAGTATAAATTGATTTTCATTTCACTTTACACTTAACCTAATATACTTTAACCTAAACTCCATTGAAAGAAAACCAAAGAAGCTTGTGAAGGAGAAAGGATAAAATCAAAGAAAAGGCTTGGATTTAGTAAGTTTTCTCAACTTACTATTAGATAGGAAAATGTTCCTTATGATCTAGGCTACATCTTATGATGTTCTTAAGTTATTATTTTCTTTATTCTTTGTATTTTGTTGGATGGAAGTTTTGTTGGAAGTGTTGAGCATGTGTGATGAAGGAAGTTTGTGACTATTGTAGTTGTAAGCATTCTTTTAAGGTTTTTGGAAACCATGTTGCTAATCTAGAGTTATTGACCCACTCTTAAATGACCTAGATTTGATCTTGAGTTGTTTCATTGTGTTGAGACTTGGATTGGATGGAAGAATGATGATTGAAGTAATTGATTTAATGTATTTGGTCTAATTTGTCCAATTTGTGGAAATTGAAAAATTAGGGTTCATGACTAATTCCAAATTTGGGGGTTTTCATATATGTTGTGTATTTATGTGTGTATATGATGCATATAAAGTTTCATGTTGATTGGATATCATTTGGATGTGTCTTGAAGCATGAAAGTGCAAAATGCACAAATTTGAACCTTAATGGAGCTCACGGCTTTGATGATGGAATTTGGGGATTTTGGTTGCTTTGGTGTTTTGATGTTTTGAACATCATAAGTTCATCTTAGAAATGATTTAGAATCATTCAAAATTGATTAGATCAATTTCGGACTAAAATGGACAAAAATAAAAAGCAAGGGTATTTCGGTAAATTCACCTAAAAATGTTTTATTGAATTTATTTTTCATAATTTGATTATTGGAATGTTAAATAAATATGTTTATTTAATTAATCCGAGAAAAAGTTTTGAAATCTGAAAATCAGATTTTCACCGCTTCCGCTGCGTTACCGGATTCACCCCCTAAAAACCCCTACACTATCGGGATAATATGACTATGTCATGTTTATCTGATTATAGAGACTAGTTACCAGAGATCCGATATGTGTTTCGTACGGGGCAGACACAATTCCAGCCCCAGGCCTAGCACGTGACATCCGATACTGGATCGCAATACGCAATACTACGTATACTACGCCTGATATAGATTACATATTCCTTTAAGAATATTTCTGGAGAATTTGGTAGGCACGGTGCTTCGCTAGAAGCCAACCATGTCTTGTAAATCGGTAAAAATGTAGTACTAGGTACGTACGTGTTCGGATAGTCCGACGACCAGATTTACTGCCAATATATCCGGGGATCTCATGGGTCGCTTCCCGAAGATTCACCGATGACGTATGACTCAGATATAATTAATCTAGGATTAATTATTATAGAGAGAAAATTAATCTGTGATTAATTACGGAGATATTTTATCTGAGATAAAATACTATTTGAAGAGAGAGAACGATTAATTTGGAATTAATCGATAAAATAATATATTTGGTATATTATACGAAATTAGATTTCGACGCGGAATTAAAATTAAATTTTAATTCGGGCAAACGAGTTAATTTAGAATTAATTCGTTAGCGACGTGAATAGTAATTTTGCTAGGCATAATTATTTAATTAAATTTGATTTAATTACGTCGCAACGGAAAATTCGTTAATTCGGAATTAGCGAACCCGAGCCCGGGAGTGTTTGCGGGCCCACTCGTATTTCGAATCAAGTGGGGCCCACAAGTCACATCACGTGTCACATCACTAGTCAACTTTATCACTTTAATGTGATGGAAGTTGTTGGTTGGTGGTTGGGTGTGTAACACACTAGAGTGATGGCTTGAAAGACATTTACCATTTTTTATTATTTTTGGTATTTGACTTTCATTTGGTGTAATTAGATTACACAACAAAACACACAACTCACATCTTCTTTTTCCCTCATCTCACGACATTCTTGCCATTTTCTCTGTAATTTCTTGGCTTGGACGAGAATAAGAAGAAGCTTAAGGGAAATTTTGTGGCAAAATTTCCAAGTGCTAGCACACTAAAAAGTCTTACGAAGGTGATAGGGAAACACATTCATGAGCATGGAATCTCAAATCAAAGCTTGGATCTTGAAGACAACATAAGGAGCACAAATGGAGGGCATGGCCGAAACTTCAAGGAAGATTTTTTGTGTTCTTCGCATCGCAAAAGCCGATCAAAGTGAGTATTTCCGCAACTTTACTTTGATGTATTCGCACTTTTCATCACTTAAATTGATATTGGTTTGACCTAGAAAACCCAACAGTTGTCATCCGTACTATGCATGAAAATGGGCGGGGCGGGGCCGGGCTGGGCTTAGAAAAGCCCGACTCGAGCTATTACCGGCCCGGCCCATCTCGGGCTCGGGCCGGGCTTTATACGGCCCGATTTTTTAATATAAATATGGGTCATGCTAACAAGTGCCCTAAGGACACTCATTAAGAATCCATATTTAGAAAGTTTTCATATCACTTTTTTGGGAAATGTAAAAAATTATCAAAACATTAATTATTTTTTCATTTTCCCCATAAAAACTTTCCAAAAATAGATCTCTTTAGCATTTCCCTATAAATATATATATATATATATATATATATATTATTTTATTTTTTAGGCCCGTACTGGGCCCTGGCTTTTTTGTCATGCATAATCCCTACATGTCACCCATATATCCAAAAATTAATAGGGCTATGCTGGTTCGTAATTCTCATAGAGAATGAGCAAGGAAATAATCATTTTCTTTATTAATTGATATTTTGTATGGTTGAATAGTCGGTGATCATTCTCCCCTCATTCACTCTCTATTCTCCATTATCCATTTTATTTTGACACATGAGAATGATCAAACTCACATATGGAGAATCATACTTATATATATAAAGTTCAATTTGTCCTTGATAGAAATTAAGGGCAATCGTTAGATATATTAAATATGATAGATTAACTCTAGAACTATTTCTTTACTTTGCATCTTATTCACTTCGCGATTTCTAAAATTCGCAAGGCCGAACTTAAAAAAATGATATAAACTGATTCCTTATGTTATTTAAATTGTTATAAATTTCATATAACTTTCCAATTAAATTGATTGTTAAAACTCAAGTACGTTTTAATATATTTTAATAAGCGTTATTAATAGAATTCTTTCTAATATTTTTATATAAAAGTCAAACTCGTGGTCATGTATAATTTAAACTAAATAAGACAATTTATAATCTCTATTCAACATAATTCTCCACTTATATTCGGTACTTGAATGGTCTCATTCGTACCTCAATAAAATGAGAACCAGACATAGCCTACTATTCGAGAATCTCTCAAAAGTAAGTGGAATTTTGGATGGTGCGTGGTGAAATGATTCTTTGCTTTTCTTGTTTCGGAAGTAGTTTCAACTTTCAAGCATCTTCTTATATAGACGGTAAACTACTGTATGTACTTATAAATATATTTATTTATATAATTTTTAAAAAACTTGAAAGAAAAAAGAACTCGCGCAATGTGTGAGATTCCCACTAGTTTTATATAAATTTACAAGGTTAAGTTAGAAACTTGCACCTAATACATACAGTTGACATATGTTTATAAAGTGATAACAGATCGGATATATTATGTGAATGTCAATATTATCGTTGAATTAACGGATACGAAGATTGTCTTTTATCGGCCCTTAATAAATTAGACTAAAATTTTATCTGATCTGTTCAATGAGATAATATATCATGTTTCGGGTGTATATGTCATCTCTCTCACAGCAGCTGAGTCTCACACAATTATGAGACCCAACTATTGTGATAGAGATGACATATACACCCGAAACATAATATAATTTTTCCTTTCAACAGATATAAAGGAATCAAGATGATGACCTGGATTTGAGATAAAGAGGTGTGGGGCTCGCCTGCTGTGAGAGAGAAGACATATACACCCGGCACATAATATAATTTTCGGATAAAGAGACCCGCCAATCGGCTTTGTTTTCTGTAACTTGGCTTTGTTTCTTCTGTAAGGGTGACTCTTGGGCTAACCATGTGGGTTCCACTTGGCTTTGTTTCTGGCTAACGTAACGTGTTGGGTTCATTTCTTTTTTGGGAAGCAGCAGTCATTCATGGCTTTGCAGAGTCGCAGCGACCAAGAAAGATGGCTCCATTATTCACGGACATCACCCACCCTGCAGCTCAACTAACCTTTCAATTAATGTGTTTTTTTTTTATTCTTTTAATATATAGGGATCAAATATAAACTATCATTACGTATAAGATAGCATATGTACTCTATTTTCTTCTGATATAGTTCATGATTATTTTGTATATTTAATATAATTCATATATTATTTCGAATATTTGAAAATTATTATATCAGAACAATTTATATGTGATCAGTCATATATATATATATAATTTTTTTAAAGCAAATAACACTGAACTCCAAAATTTGGTGTAACATTTGGGAAGAGGGTAGATTTGATGTCACATTATGACACTTAACTTTACCACATTTGCATTTGCCTTTTGAAATAAGTTGCATTACATGTGATCCATCAATCATATCTACATCCCATTGTAATCAAGTGTGTGAGGTATTGTAATAGATTTTCAAGGTAAGCTATTACTTCTCTCAATTGACGTGGTTTAGTGACAAATGATTTAAAATTTATTTGGCAGGTGCTAAGTTCAAGTTTAGTGGGTGTATTTCTTGTAAGAGTATGTGACAGCCAGGATTTTACCTATTCTGCTTAAGCCCTGATTGGGTTATTTGGCAGCGAGGTTTCCAACGTTTACAAAAAAATGTAAGTTATAAGTAGTTGTATCCTCGGGTTAAACTATTTGGAGATTCTTTTAAAATGCTCCCATGAATTTGTTTCTTTATATGAGGAAGAAATTGAGAGTAATGTCCAATACATACTTTTAAATATTTCAGTGAAAAAAAGAGAACAAAAAATATTATTATATATCATGTGTTGGGAATTAAAGAACGATTCATAATGGACAAATATTTGAATTAACAAATATCGCTCTGGTAATTCTCATACCCACATGAACAATCACATTAAATGACCATTCAAAACATAAAATTAAATACATAAAGTAAATAAAAGTATAAATATAATATTAAATAGATTAAAGGAACATGATATGTCTCTCCACTGTCTCCAATCACAAACTAATGGTGTGTTTACTTGAGGGTAATGAGAATGGAGGAATGAGAATCATTTCCATTAAGGTTGTTTACTTCCTAAAATTGAATAAAAATGAGAATGAGAGTGAGACCCATAAATTTAGGAGTGGGGAATGAGAATCTCATTCCCACCACCCCATGGAAATGAGATTCTCATTTCCATTATTGATGGGAAATTACAATATTATCCATAAGATAATTAATTAATATTAATTTATAAATAATTAATAAAATATATTAATAATTAATAATTAATCAATAATTAATAAAAAATAATATTTACTATTTTAATAAAATAATAATTTAATAAAAGAATATATTAATATTTACTTAATTTAATACATTAATAATTAATTAATAAAGTATTACTTAATTAATACTTAATTTATGAATAATAAATAAAATTAATAAAATTTAACTTTTTAATAAATAATAATTTAATATTTAGTAATTTAATACATTAATAATTAATTAATAAAGTAATAATTAATTAATACTTAAATAATAAATAATAAATAAAAATTATTAATCAATAATTAATAATAAAATAATAATTAATATTTTAATAAAAGAATAATTTAACATTGAGTAATTTAATACATCAAAAATTAATAATAATTAGTAAATAATAAATCAATATATAATTATAACTAAGGGTATTTTTGTAACTTTTTAACAATTCATTCCGATTACTGGACAAGGTAACACATCAATGGTAATACTGCTTCATTCCGATTCTGATTTCTACAGTTAAGTAAACAACTTATTCTGATTCCGATTTATCATTCTCATTCCAGCTCATTCCGATTCCATTTCATTCTGATTTCATCTCATTCTGATTAGAAGTACGTAAACGCACCATAAGTGTTTTTGTGATAATCATTGATAGCTTTTCTTCAACAACCAATTAGATAGTTACAAAATATATGACCTCTAATGAAAGCAAGTCCTTCGAATATGGTTCTCTGAACCAAGCAGTGGATGGCTTATCACTTGAAGGATACTAATCCTAAGAAATGGCTTTAACTTTGTGTGCTTTGTGTTAAGGCTTCACTCAATTGATCTTGAACAACCTAAGCACAAAGGAGAGGCACAAATTAAGATTGAAACTTGTGAGTTTTTATGGTTACCTTTAAGTGTAAAAATTGCCAAAATTAAGTGTGTTTATATAGAAGTAGAGTTTGTAATCAAAAAAAAAAAATATAGAAGTAGAGTTTGCACAAAGTTGGCAGGTGATCTTCAAAACTAATTGAGTGATCATTATGGAAATGATATAAATATAATTTTAAACATTCTCTAATACCAAAAATATCCCCAAGTTGTTGGGGTTTTATACGGAATTACAGGATTGACGCAGCGAAACGGGGAAAATTTATTTTTCCGATTTCAAAATTATTTCTTGGAACAATTAAATAATCTTTTTTTTTTTAATTAACCAATACTTAAAATCTGAAATTTTAACCCAAGAAATCAAATTTCTTATAATTACCGAATTACCCCAAGATTTTACAAACTAATCATTTTGGTCCTTAAATTGTCAAATACAAAATTAATTGATTCCAAATCAATCCAAAAATAATTTATACATGTCAAATACATGAAATTATAATTTGCAACTCAAATCCCAAACTTTTCCAGAATTGCTGAAACAGCCCGGATTTTTTATTAATTGTAATTTGACCCAATTTGTTCAAAACATATCAAAATCAAATCCAATCAATCCAAAATTTAACATACATCAAATTATATCATATATATGAAAATCCCCAAAATTGGAATATGTTTAGAACCCTAATTTCATAAATTACTCCAATTACACAATTTACATTAAATTGAATTAATTCAACACTTTAATCAATCAATTACCACACCAATCAAGTCTCACAATCATGAAATTAATCAAGAATAATTCTAGGTTAATTATGAATGGCTAATCAACTCTAGAATGACAACTTTAATTTCTAATTAATCTATTAAGCTTAATTACACTAATAAGCTTATAAATTAATCATACATGCTTAACACCTTCAAACATGCTTCCAACAAATTTAATTACAAACTAAAAGAGTAGAGACATTAACTTAGCAACACAAATTGAAGCTAAGATAAATAGAAATAATTTCTATGTAGAAGAAAGTGTGGAATTACTTACAAAATTCCAAATTTTGGCTTTGGTTTTCCTTTCTTTCTTCAGCTTTGCTCTCAACTCACTTTGTAAAATTTTGTTAAACTTGTCTAAGTGAGAAAATGAAAACAAAACAATTTTGTTATACAAAATCCCACTTGGCCGAAAATCTCACAAAAAAATAAATATCAAATACTGTAATTTTGTTTGATTTTAATTAGTCCACATTTTACAATATTAAAGTTAACACCTTATCTTTTATAAAGTGAACAAAAATGTGTTCTAATGAAACCATGCCATTTCCAACTTTAAGAAAGCTAAAATCATTACAAAAGATATTTACTTTATAAAATAATTTAATTATTTAACAATTAAATAATTAAATAATAAATATAAATATCTTAAATAAATGTATTATATTTACAATAAATATCTCAAATATATATATTAATGATATATATCAAATATCACAATTTGATATTTAATTAATGTGTATTTAATAAAATCAAGTATTAAATACAAATACACATTAATTCAGAAATGACCGTTAGGTCCCGATTGCATGTATTTTTCGTTTAACCGTTAAACGAGTTATAAATAATCAGTATTATTCATAACAGTTGCCCTAGTGCTCAATGAGTATATTTCATTAGTGAGACTCTCTAAATTCAGACATATCCGTCACGAAATCAAATTTCATGTCCATAATTCATACACCCATAAATTATGACAAACACGGATAAACTCTCTGAATCACACAGGTCGAGGTCACTGCATACGTATAATCCTGTTGTCACAGGTATCTGGATTATTCCAAAGATATAGATACAAACGTCAAATCTATATAGATATAATCACGTCGACGTTTCTATTAGCAATCCCTCAAAAAGCACTTAGAACTGATTTCTACATTGTACCACGGGCCCATGGATTCAACAAATTGCTAATTCCATATTGAATACATATGATGTACACATAGCTGACGGATCCTATCTTGATACACACATGATATCCTGAGTATCAGTCTACACCCAACGAACAGGCGGAGGTCTGATATAAATAGATCGGTGACGTGACTGCCATCTAAATGTGGAGGATAACTCATATATCCAATTATCCACAGTGGTATCTCAAGTCAAAGAATCACTATGCTCACTCAACCCGAGAAGATTTTTATTGACGTTGGTATACCATCCATTAAGAATCTATCCGCTATAAACACCTACATGTCTATACGAGTCTCCAAGACTCATGGTTCATTAAGAAACCATCAGAATCCAAGATTCCAAATACGACATGTACCAGTCTCAATGAGTTTACTTTACTGACCAAGTAGTGTAAACCTTGACCGGGAACATTCTAATAATGACAACATCATGATACAACTCAATGTCAGTTGCGACGCTTTTACAACAGTATCATAACTAATCATTTTAAGGTCGGTTATGTTTTTACCATATTAAAGAAGACGTTATATAAAAGAAACTATTCATTTTATTCAAAATAAAATATTACATAAGTATTTACAAAGAAATACATAATAAAATTGGCGCTCAGAGCACCAACCCTAACACAAGTTACAACCATTACTTATGTGTGATCATAGGACATGCATGAGAAACTCTAGGTTTCCCTTCCTATTTGAACAAAAACATAACCAAGCCATAAGCCAATTGATTAACCGATACGATGTAATCGTTAACTGATTGCTTATGTATGATCTGGTTGCATTCGTACCTCAGTCGGTTCACTAATTAATCCAATTGGCTAATCAATTATTCACTATATAAATAAAATATTTTAGACCATCTAAATTCGTGTCAAATCAATGCGAAATGATTCCCAAATATCATATACATGTTATACATTATTATAGTTCATTATATTATCAAAACTTGTGTACTTTATATGTGAGTGACCCCTTATGTTCGTTCTCAAATCGATCATAGAATTAGCCATTATAGATTAAGTCCATATAACCTATCCTCCGATGAACACCATCATTTAGTTGTTATATTCTAATGATCATAAGTGACACCTAAAAATGTATCATGACCCATAAATAAGAAGGAATAGAACCTTTTCGTGAACGATTTCAATGTGATACGGTCCTTCGCTCAAAACATAATTCCACCAATGACTTAGAATATGGAATGTGTCTACTCTCTTTAATCATTGGTTTAATATTGATATAATTATGATGATATGCAATATGAGAATTTCCTCACTTTGAATTCTCTCACCATGATCATGGATTTGCATTATCATATATGATAATTGCGCAACATAATACTAAACTCACTAAACATGAGTTTGTCATGAGTTTGACGATCCTCTATTGTGTCTTCTATAATGTTCATGTATTTGTTAAGTAACTCAATCATCCCTATAGGTAGTCCGTAAATGACGACTCATGTTAGTGTCAAAGTTACATAATTCCTACATAAAATTAATGAAGACATCAAGTCTTACGATTAGTTCATATATCATTACTATGAGTCTTATGTAGATACATGAGATAAACATCTTTATATGGAAACTCCTTGAGGTCAGTTCAATATATTTGTTAATTGTCACAAGCACTCATGTGTTACACTAAGCATTCAGACTGTGCTAGTAGCTTATGAGATCAGCTACACAACGAGTGAACAGTAATAACATCATGCTAGTATATCTAAATTATCAATGCCTCGTTATTGATAATCCATCGACTATGAACATTTTATAAGTGAGAGGATCTCATAAATCAAAACTCCGTTCGGTTCCTATATAAATCACTCCAAAGATTTCATTATACAAGTTATCTAAATAAAGATAAGTACAAAATGTTCGTATAATAAATGACTGTTATTTTTATTTAATTAAATAAAAGTTACATCATTAATCTTATAGACCTAATTAAATGGATTTAGGATATGATACTAACAACAAGAGATTAGGAAAAACCTAAATTGACATACATAGAAATCATAAAAAACCTAAATTCTATTGAATTTAATGAAATTTCATATAGAATTTAATGACTTAAAAAATTCATATAGTTATTCCCACTTAATGGTAGACTTAAATTCATTTACTTTAGTTATACGAGGGAGAAATGAAAATATAAGTAATCAAGATCATGGAGAGAACATAATAATTTGTTTTGCTTGGATCTTGCAAAGAATAAACCTCCCACAAAATTCCCAGATTGAATCTGTTCTATATGCCTTGAGCCTAAGCAGTATATGATACTTTCAATGATAGGTTATTTATCCTGATGTTGCAACAAATTAATGAGCCATTGACTTCAGTTTTCGCATCAAGCTAAAATACAAATGATATATTACAACTATAGATTTTTTATTTTTTTATTTTTTTTGGAATCGTTGGAAATCATGTCGTCAAACCACTCATTCCGCGCTTAAGCGGAGCAGATAAAACCCCTGACTATCCCGAGCTCTTACAAGAAACGCACTCTCCAGATTCGAATTCAGGATCTCAAGGTGAGATCCTGAAGCCTACACCACAAAGTCAGGGACAACTATAGATGATTACATACAAGTGTTCGGCGGAGAACCCATTCGAATAACATTGTCATCACTGTCTCTAAGAATTGTTTTATCCAGCTTTGCTTTAGAAAATAGCATGGAGAGGACACCTATAGACAATGCAGATCGACTCTATTCCCCAGTAATGAAGTTCAATGATCCAGTTGCCTCATCATTGGCGTTATGGCTTTGCCCTTATAATGGAATTCACCGCGGACTCAAACCCTAGGTTTGTGCCACAAGTTCAGCATGTGAGTTTATTAAAGCAAGTCTTATAGAAGGTAGTGCCGCAAAGGTTACATTTTATACTTTAGTATACTGAAGATTCAAAGTAGATATGAAATAAATTCTTGAAAAAATGATCCCAAATGAGCATGGCTTAGTAGTGTAAGACTCGGGATCTCACCTTGAAATCCTGGGTTCAAATTCAAATAGTGCAACAAATTTTTAATTCAAGAAATGAAAGTCATTGCTTTCAAGGAGATATCTTCGAGATCCAAACATGGCACAAGATGGGAGTCAAAAGGTTAAATCTTATAAGCTTTCAGCTAGCAATCTTTTTGAATTCTTCCTTCTTTTTTTTTTTCCTTGGCAGAGAATTGAAGACGCAACAAATATGACTTATGAAAAGCTTGGATATTTGAACTTTTTTTTATCAGTTGAACCAAATATTCAACTCAATAAATTTATGTAGGTAATGCCATCAGTCACTTGTTCCAACATTTTAATTCTATATTTCAGGCATTCACAGTGAGCTCGACTGTGATTCGAAAAGGGGGAGTTCAGGTTGCGATAACAAACCTACTTTCATATCTAAGTCTCAATATCCATGGTGAAAATCATATTACAAAACAAAATTTAATCCCTAAGCTATTTCCTTACTCATATAAAATTAATTCATCAACACTCAAATCTACCACTGACAATGCTGTAAACAAAATAATAAGTAAGCTATGTCCTTACTCATCTTATAAATTGATTCAATAATACAGTCTGTTTTGACAGAGTTTCTTCTTTCTTTTGCTTCCATATGCATAATGTTTTGTTTATTATTGAATATCTATTTAGATTTTTTGAATATGTATAGTAACTAAACCTTTAATCTGAGATTGTGATGAAACCTAATATTTTGAGTTTATAAATTGATTTTTCTTATATTTTGTGTGATGTTTTAGCTTATTTATTGAATTTTGTTATTAATGCGTCTTGTTGCTTGATCACCAATAAGATTGATTTGATAATCTTAATTGAACTTGATAAATGAATTTTAGGTTTAGCCTTAAATTCAATAGCACGCGATCTCTTCTTAGAGATTTCTTTACATGATAGAAATATATCGGTAGGGCGTGTGTAGCCATAATTGAAACCCGATCTTCATGAATTTGGCGTTAATTAATTGACATAGAAATATAGCTAATTAATTTACTCTGAATATTTGCACACAACCATTAAAAGATGATTGTGGATATCTTCGTGTTCCAGGTTAATAAGTCAATTTATTACACGAGTATAGGAAAACCAATTCATCTTTAGAATAATACTAAGTGGATCTATCCACAACCTTAGATGTCTCTCTTTCATTGATTGTGTCTTTGCAATTTTCATAAGTTATCTTTATTTCCTTTCGCATTAGTTTAATTCAAATCAACTTCTAGTTAAATATCGATTAGCTAATCGTAAATAGTTAGTTCCAATAATTAAGTGATAAATCAACGAGTATCAAAAAATTTCCAAATTTTTTAATTTTGATAAAATATTTTTATTATGTTTTAAAGCAGTGTCAAACAGACTGTATATAAATAAAAGAAGATGCTATTTGAATCAACTCCACGTCAGAAATCTTTTGTATAAGGATAAGCTCGACCAAACTTAGCAACCTTGCTCTGTTAATTTAATATTTGGGCAGCAACCCAAGACTGCCCGACCGACGTCACTTACCTTCCAGAGTTCCAGACACATGCTGCCCGAAACCCTAGCTAGCTTCATTGCTTGCCCTAGAACCTTCTATAAAATCTTCTTTTGCCAAATGCATAATCCTCATTGCATTTCAAAGCTTCCTTCCTCTTTCAGTCTCTCTCTCTTATTTTTGATGATTCCATCTACCACACGTATACATGTATGTATATATGTATCATGTATGTATCCAACTAGTTCAAGTGATTAGATGGAAACAAAAGATATGAATTTCAAATCTCGTTCATACGGGTGGGGTGAGATTGAGTTGCCATTAGAAATATATGTGTGTGAGAAACGAGAGATTTAGAATTCGAATTCCGTTCATACAGGTGAGGTGATATTGAATTGCCATTAGAAATATGTGTGTGAAAGTTTAGTGTCTTAAACATTTTGATTATTATGTTACCTCCACATTATAAATATGTATTTATATGCATGTAATTTTTTTTTTTTTTTTTTTTTTTTTTTGTAATTTTGTATGTGCAAACAACTTCCATCCGCATGCTAACACTTTTATGGGCAGAGCGGCCATATTTTGCACAAATTAATTATCATGTATTAATTTTGCTTTCACCATTTCTAAAGGGTTGATGTTTATTTTTCATATACAATAACCTATTTAGATTTGAAAGCATACATTTTTTACTTCATTTTTTTTTTAAAAAAAAAAATCTTAAGATTTAATTTACATATCTGAATGGACAAGTATCGTCTCTCTCTCTCTCTCTTTTTTTCCAATGTGACATTAAAAAAAATTAAGAATTATTTATATGTAATGGAGGAATAAAAAAAGAAAATAGATGATAATTCATATTTGAATATGTGTACCAGTTTGGTTTGGGAGGAACCAAAAGGCGAAAAATACTCATTTAAAAAGTTTAGAAGAATAGAAAATTATATACTCTGACAGGTTAATAAATGAATTATGAAAAAAATTAGAGGATATATGTAACAAATTTTGAATTTTTTTTAGCCCCGGGCTGGTCCTGTTATGCTGTTGATTAGGGATGGCTATCCTAAATTATTTTCGTCTCATGTTTGTTGTAATTCAGGATAAAAAAAAAATCATATTTATTTTTTGAATTATGATAAAAAAAAAAATTGTTTTAATTTTTATACCGAATGGTATCAAGAATTTTTACTCTAAAATTTAGGATTTTGAATAATTTTTCTTATTTTTTGTTCGAGTTAAAAAATCATCCTAAATCCACCCGAATATTACTGTAAAATTATACGAAATCTCGAATCCTGATTCAAATTTGTGATTTTCTACAAATCACAATGGCCATCTAATCTTACAGAAAAATGAAAAAGTGAACCATTTTTCTCCTCTTGAAAACGGATTATAAGATTTAAAGAAAAGAATCATTTATTTGATGCAATTGAATTCTAATAACTTGCTTGAAAATGAAGCCTGAACAGTCTTTTTAAGTTAAAAGTGTAAGCAAAATCTGAATAGAATAGTGAAAGCGACCCCAAACTGCACAATTTTTTTAAAAAAAAAAAAAAATCATTAATGTGATTTTACAATTTTAATAAAAAAATCTATGTTTGCGCAATTTTTATGCGTAGAGAAAGAAGAGCGTGTAAGGTTCAAACCTCATGAGACAATGTCTCAGCAAGAGGTGTTTGATTAAG